>BKCH01001183.1:0-143759 GCA_008635985.1 Ficus erecta | reverse complement strand
GAGGCTGAATTGGTTGAAAAAATTGTTGAAGATGCAATAAGAAAATTGAATCGCATGTCACGCTAAGTCATGAATTCAAGGGTTTTGTTGGAATTGAGAGACGCATTAAGAAAATGAATCATTGTTATGCATCAACGAAAACGGAGTTCGCATAATAGGCCTTTGGGGCATGGGTGGCATTGGCAAAACCACTCTTGCAACTATTGTTTTCAACAAATTCTCTCTGAATTTGAAGGTTGTTGCTTTGTTGCAAATGTTAGGGAAGAATGGGACAGAGGCCTAAAGAACTACTTACAAATAAGCTTGTTTCGGAATTATTGGAGGAAGAAAATCCATATAATGTCCGGAACCGGCTTTGTAACAGGAAGGTGTTTATTGTTCTTGATGACGTGAATGATCAAGAACAATTAGAACATTAATCGGAGATTGTCGATGCTTGGTCAAGGAAGTAGAATTATTGTGACAACAAGAGATCTACAAATGCTTAGGTATATTGAAGCTGATGCAATATACAAAGTTGAAGAGTTAGATCGTTATGAAGCTCTCGAACTCTTCCTTTCAAATGCTTTTAAAGGAAACTTTCCAGCAACTGAATACGTAAAGATGTCAGAAAGGGTGGTCAGCTATGCTGAAGGCATTCCGTTGGCTCTGAAAGTCATGGGCACCCTCCTTCGCTGCAGGGAAAAAGAGAATTGGGAAAGCGCATTGAATGAATTGATTGAACAAGCTCCTAATGAAAAAATTCACACGTGTTGAACTTAAGCTATGATGGCCTACATGAAAAGGATCGACATTTATTTCTGGATATCGCATGTTTCTTTAATGGGAGAGATAGATGTTACGTGGAAGAAATCTTGAACCCAACAGTTTCTTTTCGAAGACAGGAGTAGATAATCTCATTGAAAAATCTCTTATGACTATCAGAGACTCCAACACATTATGGATCCATGGTTTGGTACAAAAAATGGGTTGGAAAGTTATACTATCCACAAAACAACCTGGAAAGCGCAGTAGATTATGGATCGCCCAAGATGTCATTCACGTTTTAAAAATAAGACAGTAAGTGGAATGAACAACAATATATTTTCTATTACAAAATTTAATCTAGTAGTTTCTAGTACTTTTCTAAATTCCACTATGCAATGCCGTGCTTATGAATCATATGTTTCTTAACTTTCAGGGGACGGAAGAAATTCAAGGAATATTCCTAGACACATACCATATTGAAAAGGTGCATCTCGGTCCTGTAGTCTTCGAAGAGATGCATAACCTAAGATTTCTTAAAATTGTCGATTGGGAATGGGATAACAGGTTGCGGTATTGGGATACCAAGTTGCACTTTCCTCGCGGTCTCAAGTCTCTTCCTTCGGGACTAGTTTATCTTGAGTGGCACACCTATCCATTGAGATCTTTGCCGTCTAATTTTACACCGCATAATCTTGTTGAACTTCTAAGCTAATGCCAACAGTAAACTTGAGAAACTATGGAACGGGGTTCAGGTACATACACAATTTGATACTTCTGTTATTCGTTAGATCAGTATAAATTTTCTTATTTTAATTACTCGTTTTCATTCGTTGCAGCATCTTGGGAACTTGAAGCATATTGATCTTAGTTTCTCCAATCATCTGACTCAACTTCCAGATCTCTCTCATGCTCAAAACTTCAGAGTAAAATCTTGCGTTTTGTAGAAGTCTAGTTCAACTTCCTCCGCTCAATTTTCAACTTTGATAAGCATTTGGATCTTGGAAATCCTTGGCCTTTTGTATTTCAAAGAAATCCGGGAACGCTTAATCTCGTTGGCTGTTCTAGTCTTAAATCGCTTCCAAGGATTTCAGGGAAGTTACAATACTTGAACTTAGACGACACTGCAGTAGAAGAATTACCGACATCAATCTGGTCACTCGACAATCTTATTTTTCTAGGCCTCGATGGCTGCAAGATGAGCAAGATCTTCCGATCAGCATTCATAAGCTCAAGCGTCTAAGATATCTTAGTATATCGAATTGCTCGTCTCTTAATAAGGTTCCGGGAACACTTCCTCGAAGTATTTGTTGTATTAAACTTGAGTGGGGACAGCAATAGAACAGGTGCCTCCGTCAATCAAGTACGTCTCTTGTCTTGAGGAATTTCGATTGAGCAACTGTAAAAGACTTGCATCTTTCAAACAGAATATGTAAGTTGAAATCTCTTAGGCACCTTGATCTCTGTGGTTGCTCAAAATTGAAAAAGTTTCCAAAATTATGGGAGCGAATGGGAAGTCTCCGAACCCTCGATTTACGGAAAACAGGGATTATAGAATTGCCACATTCGATCGAAAAGATGACTGGGCTTCATGATCTACTTCTAGATTCCTGTGGAGATATTGAGTTGTTCCCCGACAGTGTCGTTCGTCTGACTAGTCTTCGAAAGCTCTCTCTTGCAAATTGTGCTCTACTTGAAATCCCTGATTGGCTCAGCTGCTTTGCTCGTTAGAGCTATTAGATTTAAGAGGGAACCTTATTGAAAGACTACCTCCGAGCATCAAAGATCTTTCAAGGTTGATCGAGTTACAAATTGGAAATTGTGAGAACCTTCAGTCTTACCAGAGCTTCCTTTATCTCTAGGACTTCTTGATGCCAGCGGATGCACATCCCTAAAGACGGTTTCGAATTCAAAGAGCACACTAGCACAAGGTTGTTGGAATGACTATCAAGTTACTCACTACAAGGAGTTTCTGTTTAGCAACTGCTCGAAATTGGATGGAAGTGCACGTAACAACATCATATTTGATTCCCAAATAAGAATTTTGCGCACAGCAGCTATATCCATATCACGATCTGAAGAATTATCACTTGTACGTCTCTTTCTTTGGCTGCTGATTTTTTTTCATATTATTTCTTTCGCAATCAAAATATCGTCCATAACTGACACACATAATTGTGTTGTACACAGTTATTTCAGGACAAGCCTCATGTTAGTATTTGCTATCCAGGAAATGAGATACCGAAGTGGTTTAACTATCAATCAGAGAACCCTTCAGTGACTATCGAGCTTCCTCCACATTGGCATAAAAACTTCATTGGTTTTGCTTTATGTGCTGTTGTTAATTCTGAAGACTGCGATTTTGAGTGGGAGCCGTTTGAGATTAAATGTAAATTATATTTTGAAACTAATCGTGGAAAAAGTCGCAAGTTTCATTTTGAGTTCCAAGAGAATTGGGCAAACCAATCTGATTTGAGGAGCTGTATCACAGTTGTCAAATCATCAGATCACGTATTCATGTGGCATAAGCACGAAGACTACCATGACTGTCTTGATGCAGTTAAGGCGTCATTTGACTTTCAAGTCTTGCTTTGCAAATTTAATAGTAGTACGCATCAATATAACTCTAGTAAAGTCAAAGTCAGAAGGTGCGGGATCCGCCTGCTTTATCTCCAAGAAACAGAGGATTTTGGTATTGTTGACAATGCCAAGCCAAATGAAATGCAAGCATCGACTGCGAACAAACCACATGACAAGAGGAGAAGATATTCTTCAAATTTACAGGTAGTGTATGAACTTCCCCAATTTAGTATGTGTTTATTTGTACATGTTTATCATCTTCAAGCCACATGGCCTACAAGGTCGTTTCTACGGAGTGTAGGCAAATCCCTTCATGCTTGTAATATCTTTCTCTTCTTGTTCTCGCTCTTTCTTTCCCTTTTTGCTTTTCTTTTTTCTCTTCTTCTTTGAAGCTTTGTTGTGTTCTTGACGTTATTATTAACGGCATTTTTCAAGCTTTAGCTTCTGTTTGGACTGAAAAATTGGAACATGTGCGAACAAGTCTACTTCTGAGTTAAAAAAAACATATGTTTTCTATGGACATATATCTAATGAGTATGATTAAAGCGCAAATATTCAACAATATATATGTCCTGAAACATTTTGTTGCATTGTCTGATTGAGGTTGTGTTCTTAAAAACACAGACGATAGCTGGGAAGTCTTAGGAGATCTGATCATAGATAATGAAGTCCTTCCACTGAATTGAGGATGATTCCAAAGGAGCTGAAAGACGTCACCACCCTTCATGAATTGAATATAAGTTGGGATGCCAAAGAAATTCATAGACAGACTGAGAGCAAGTGAAGGGGAAGATTTCTCTGAGGTGCGCCATATTCCCTCCATCTTAATCTCCGACACTTTAGAATAATTGAAGAGCTGTTGAAATGCTCATTTAGTGGTTTCAATGAGGAATTGGCGTTGTTTACTCTGTTGTGTTGAAGAACAAATTTTCATATTTGTATACTGCATTCCTGCTTATTCCGTAGTATGTCCGACTTCTGCTGCCTTTATGTCATTGAATAATTTGGCAATTTATATATCATGGTTACATGTTGCCATAGCAGTTCTATCTCTCTTTCAACTGAAATCAACTAATCAAAATTTCGATTGATCAAATACCATGTATTGCATGGAATGATTTATACATTTATGCCATAAAGCTGTCCCTCATTCTGATGTTTCCATTTGTGAAAGTCTAATCGATCTGTCGCTCTTGATACCATTTCTCTGTTGATATTTGTGGATATAATTCAGGTCAAATTGAAGCCAAAGATGCATGTTGAGAAGGCTGTTGGGTATGACGGTGTCGACCATGAGGAAGAAAATGGCGGGGAAGATGGTTCTTAGGACTAGGGGCACGAAAATTTAGTCATAACTAACTCGTCATTTCTCGTAGAACAAGAAAGTCATTGTTGGAGATAAAATTTACACCTTACATATTGCTTAGTACGTTTACTGCTTTACATCGAGACTTGATAGAATGAGATACAAATATGATGGCAGAATCCATCCTAGAAAAATAAGATTCAGCCAAATAAGAAATTCATTATTGATTGCAGTTTCTTGTAAAACAAGAAATTCATTGGTTTCTTGCACCTTACATATGCTTGTTGTATATCATGTATGTTTCTGTGAACTGCAGGTTGTGGAACTTAAAGAAGCAGAGTCATTGAAGGAATCAGAGCGCCGAGAGAAGAAGATTTCTAAAGTCCAAGAGTTGAAGGTAGGGAACATATTTCCTAAAATTCATAAATGGTCTCTAATAGTGGTTTTTGATTTTAATGTTAACTCGTCATTTCCTTGACAGAAAAAGATTAGCACTATGACCACAAACGAATACTTTGAAAAGCATCCTGAGCTCAAGAAGATATTTGATAATGGAATCTGGAATGACTTCCACGGAAATTGAGAATCCATGCATTTTCTAGCAACAACCTTTCACTTCAAGTCATGACGTTATTCCAGAAGTTCTATCAAGTTTTCCTTTATGATAATAAAAGCAACCAAATTATTTTCTTCGAAATCTGGTGCACACTCGGTTTGAGGATTTTCTGTTTTTCAGCACCCCCATCAGAAATTTGTTTCCAATAGGTGCAACAGATCGCTCTATGTTCAATCCAACTTTGAATTTGGGAATGTTTTTAATTTATCTGCTCATAAGGGAATTCTTTTAAATACTTATGATTTATTTATGGGCTGTGCCTGCCAGATTTTCTTATAATTCTTTCTTTCATTTACAGGAAAGTCTTTATCAAATCTAAAACGAGTTTTTAACCCTTTCCTACTGGTGTTTGAAGTCCTGACCAATAGCTTATAACACTACCGATGGCTGATTGCAGAATTCTAAAAATACAGTAAAGATTTAAGTGAATTTTTGTGTTTTACTGTGAGAAAACAAATTTAGTATTTGACTTATTTTTCTTGATTCTCCTAACTATGTGGGCTCTGCTAAATTTTTAATTGTAAATAAGTGAAGATGTAAGAACGGTTTCATCCATCATAAACAAAGACATGAAAATGTGATTATATGCAGAATGCAAATTTAATGTGGTAAGAGGAGTCGAAGACAGGGGACTAATTACTGCACAAACTGTACGAGTTTGCTAGAACTCAAGTGAAACTACAAATCATCATGATTGACTGATTGTGCAGTAATTAGTTTTATGACCATAATATAAATACATTATACATTCATACACATGAATGTGCAATATATATATATATATTATTATTATATGTATTTCTGTTTTCTAGAGTCCCGTTTCAATTAACAAGGGTCCATTTATATAGCCCACACGATTACTTTCTAAAAAGAGCTTATAATCGATCTATTGTAGATTATATGCGTCCTTTGCTTGGTATTAAAAAAAAAAATCTAGATTGTGACAACTCGACCTCTCAGGCCGTCACTTAAAAACTTGCTTACTTTTCATCTTATTTATAATCATTACTAGTTGACGTAGGAGTCTTTACCGACAAGTTTGCTAAGCAAACCACCGGGAAAACTCGATCGATTCGTCACCGATCAAGGAAAAATCAAACGTCGCCACAGCCGAAAAGATGAGACCCAAATCTGAATTTTCTGTTCAATCTTCAAGTCTCCCGTCATCTTCACATTACAGAGAAACAAATACCAAAGGCTACGCTCAGCCAAACGACCACGTTTTGGTCTTCATTAACAAACGACACACTAAGTAGCCAAACGACAAGTAAAAAGAAAGGCTAAAACAGAGGAATAAAAAAGACAAGCAAACAAAGGAAAAGAAAACGACAAGTAAACACAGATGTTCCTACATCAGACTCCCCTGCTTAAGAAGGATTCGACCCCGAATCGTCAAGTTTAGAAACAGCAACGTCTTCATGGAAGCTCCTACATCAGTTCACCCTCTCTTGAGAAAGAACTTGCCCTCAAGTTCGGGTTAGGAATAGGTTGATTGTTTTTTTTTTTATGATTCTGATAACACCCACAGAAAACTCTTTCTTATTTCATCCCTGGTCCATTGAGGCAGCACATCAAACTTCCAAATTGTTGAAAAATCCCAAGTCAAGTTTGATTCGAACTTCTTCTACTCCTTGTCCCTTGCTCTGAAACCCCTTAACCGTGATTTCTCCCATCAGTGCCCTCTAGATGCTTAATCTGGACTTGGGGATCTATTAGAATGTTACATGAGTCTTTGGTACCATTTCATGAAGAGTGTACAATCCTCTACTAAAGCACCCACACACCACTTCCATACTTGCTCAAAAGATAGCAGTACTCATCAACAAAGCCTTGGCAGCCAACTGAAGCATGAAATTGGTGGAGTACCTAACTGAAGCATAGTAGGGGCTTTTAGGACTTTCCAACTGTTGGTCATCTCAAGATTAAGCTTTAAGTAATTTGCTGGGGCAGTGGTATTGTTCTCTCTGAATCTTTCACTCTGAGCTTCTAATGGTTCGACAGTTACCTGTAAATCAGTAGCCTCCATACTGGACAAGATCATTAGCAATATACACTCTATTAACTTCATAAACAATGTCAGAACATCCCAAAGCTTGTTTTAAAATCCAAATTTGACAAGTTGGTTCAACAACAATAGCTATAACCCTCCGCTTCCTCTTCTATAACCTTTGTGGTGTTAGTGTCCATGGTTGCCATTTGCTCCAAATTAATAACTTCATCAACATTTTCATCATCCCACTTAGAAGCCCGTACAACAAAGTCCTCAAACGTCACATCCGTACTATTTTTACAATTTTCTTCAACTTCCTTCTCAAATTCTGTAGTCCTTGATTGTTCTAAGCCTAAATCAAAGCATTGCAACTTCGTTTGCTCTGTTTTCAAGGGTTCTAAGAAGTGACAAGAAGAATCTTTAACAATTCTCTTCAAATCAAAAGTAGGCTTCGGCCTACAAGGACTTTCGGATGGCTGGCGATACCCATAATCACCTGGCAACCTATAGTCATGTTGCCAAGCAAGAAATCTATTCAACAGTTTCTTTCTCATATATGTCCAGTCCTAATTTTCGGTTTTCCTTCGTAAACTCTTTTGTTTTGGAGTTGGTTCCACCAAGTAGAAGTTGAGGCAATCGAGTTGTCTAGCGACTAATTTCGCTTGTTTTTCCACAGGCACAGACACACATTCAAAGAACTCATCCACCATTTGAATCCAATCTAAGATATCTTCTTCACAAAAATTCCTACAAAACATCGGAATATCAAGGCCATCATACTCTAGGGTTGGTGTAGACGAATACCTTGAATCGCCAGAATAGGACCTGCCGTTATAAGATTTGGGTTGATTTCCCATACACCAAGATGAGCTAGCTTGGGTTACGGTGTGAGGACTTTTCAATCGAACATCTGGTAGGGACTATTGTCTTTGGTACTTCCAGCTGAACAACTTCCTCTTGTCGAAAGAGAAGAATAAGTTACCCAATTTGGGTTGTTGAAATGTCGATGAATTGCTTAGGGATCGTGGTAAAGCGGTGTCGAAGCTAAGATCCTCCGTCCACCATGGGCTGCCCGTCGAAGCATGGGTCCAGCTCCTCCCGTCACGAAAACGATCATTGTTCGGCTCGAGGTCGAGATTTGCAGCATCGTACACCCGATCTCCAGCACCCTCCGATCGATGGTGAACAAACTCTCCCCGTTGATTCCATTAGAGCTTTTGATCTCCCTAGAACGCCCTTACACCATGATCGTCGTCGTCGGAGTGGCGACTACCACCGCTTCGCGCCATCGGAAACCACGGTTAGGATCCACAAGTCTCTGATACCACTTGACGTAGGAGTCTTTACCGAAACGTTTGCTAAGCAAACCACCGGGAAAGCTCGATCGATTCATCACCGATCAAGGAAAAATGAAACGACGCCACAGACAGAAAGATGAGACTCAAATCTGAATTTTCTGTTCAATCTTCAAGTCTCCCTTCATCTTCACATTACAGAAAAACAAATACCAAAGGCTAACGCTCAGCCAAACGACCACGTTTTGGTCTTCATTGACAAACGACACACCAAACGACAAGTAAAAAGAAAGGCTAAAACAGAGGAATAAAAAAGACAAGCAAACAAAGGAAAAAAAAATGACAAGTAAACACAGATGTTCCTACATCAGACTCCCCTGCTTAAGAAGGATTCGAGCCCGAATCATCAAGTTTAGAAATAACAACGTCTTCATGGAAGCTCCTACATCACTAGTTCATTTCTAGACCCTTAAAATTTCGGAGAAATTTTTTTTTTTTTTTTTGAAAACATTATTTAAGAAGAAGCAATTTTTTAAAATCCATAATAATTAGAATTAGTTTGAACAAAACATACTGACATAACGTTTCAAATTTAGTCATATCAATGTCTAATTAAATCTTTCATAGTTAAGCATTATAGTGTACTAATATCAAAATAATATTTAACAAATCCTTAAAAATATGTGCGGAATATAAAAATATGGGTGGGCATCCATAGAACCCATCATACTTTCACCTATCACGCATCCCCACTGCCAGTCCATCAATGCTTAATATGTCATAGGCAATTTGCCAGAATTACCTACAGTGGGAAAATTAAAAGGGTGAGATAAACTCAGTAAGCATAGGACGTGCAATCCCACAAATGCATACAATTGCAAATACATGGAAGATTATGTAATTATCCATTTATTCATTCAACATCTTATGGGCTCTTGTGTTCATATCGGGGTGCGCGCGACCTTAAATGGGGAAGACAGGGGAGCGACCCAATCCGTCAGCACCCAAGGTCATAACTTTAACTTCATTGATCAGTATTATCTCACATTTGGCCGGAGGCAAATATCTTCTCATTTGGTTGGAGATTAGTATTGTCTCCCATTTAGCCAAAGGCAAATATCCTCTCATTCGGTCAGAGATTGGTACGACACATCATTTGTTTCACTTTCTTAAACATTAAGCCAATGGTAAGCATGCAAGAATGACTTGTTCAAAAAACGTGTATGTAAACACATCATCATGGCATACTTTAGTAAAACGTGTAAATAATACGTCATCATAACATACTTTCGTAAAGTGTGTAATAAACACGTCATCATATCATCATATCATATCATCGAAAATAAACATCGAGCTCACATAGTGCATATCGTATAACAACCACACTCTAGGTGGGGTCTATACTTACAAAAAAACGTGTAAATAATACGTCATCATAACATACTTTCGTAAAGTGTGTAAATAAACCGTCATCATATCATCATATCATATCATCGAAAATAAACATCGAGCTCACATAGTGCATATCGTATAACAACCACACTCTAGGTGGGGTCTATACTTACAAAAAATCGCGTAATTGTGTATCCACGTAGATTGTTTCCCCGGCCCTACCCTCAAGTCGATGTGGTGTCCTAAATTTTAAATTGACATCCGACAATTAGAGTAAGGTTTTCGAATTGTTTTCAATTATTGACATATGTTCTCTTAATTAATAATTAATTTCAATTTTAATTATTAATTTGTTTCTAAGTTTTTTTTAATCTTAAAAGAATAACTTCCTTAATTATCAATTAAATGATTATCATAAATTAATTTCTTAATTAATAATTAATTAATTTTAAATTTTAAATTAATTAATTATTAACTCATTAGTGAGTTAATTATTTAATACTTAATTCCTTATCAATTATTTCACTTAATTCCACTTTATTCATAATTTGGGTCTATTTGGTGACCATGGATAACCATGATCTTCCAACATCATATTGGGCCATCTTTGTGGGTTGTGGGCTTATTGGGTCTATTGTGACTCATTTACTAGTAATAATTGGTTTAAAACCATTTCCAAATAGTGTTTTAACCTTATTATTGTTTTGGACCCGTTAAGGCCCATTACACTTTGTTATATCTATCAAGTTTTGATCAAAAATTACATGGCATCTCAGCAAGTCTAGTAACATGTTCATTTCTCCATCACCGAGCCATCAGGTACTAATTTACCAATTTGCCCATATTTTGGTGATTCAAGTATTTTTAAGCTTAAACTTGTTAAATCTTTTCACCTTAGCTTTAGTAATCTATCTTGCAGTTTTATAGGTCCACAAAACCTCTACATACAGCCCAAAATGTTCTCCCCATAAAATTACCATTTTACCCCTAGTTTGGGCAAAATTACATTTTGCCACTTATACATACCCTTTATAATCTAGACTTATAGGATGACTTTTAAAAATTTATCCTAGAGCCTTAGAATATTGTTTACAATGCCCCTAAGCTCTCAAAATGACTTTCATAACTTAATACATTTCTAAACACATCAAAGAAAAATATTACATTTACGCCCCCTTTTATGTCTTTTAAGGTCGTATATTTGACTATAACATAAACCTTATTATTTCTTGTCTTAATTTAGCTTAATGTAATTTTTTAAGGGTGATAAAGATGCTGTATAACTATAGTCTAAGCATATTTTATAATTTGACCTATCATTTATTTATTTTTGCATTTTAGTCCTTATTTAGCCCCAATTAGTTCCCAATACCCTTTGGTTTGCGTTTTTTTATACTTACTATCCTTAATAAAGTTTTCTCACTGCATCAGGACACATTTTTAACACGTTTTATTATTTACACTTTGACCCTAAATTTTTTATATTTACGTTTTGACCCCCAAATGGCGTTTTGGGTCATTTCTTATCTATTTATCACCAAATTTGACACAAGGTCTATTTAAGTCTCTAGTCAAGACTGAAAATTTTTGGATTCAAGTTAAGTCTTTAGGCTGGTGAAATTACGATTTTACCCCTTGAGGGCAAAATCGTCATTTTTAACATTTTATTTCTGACCAAACTTGAGTTCTTCTTAATTCTTATGTCAAGAGTAACATTCTGTCCTTCTACATGAGTATGAAAATCTCACTCAAAAGGCCATTTTTCTAATTTATTAACATTTATGCCAAAAATATTATTTTTGATACTTTATGGTCATTAATCCTTATTCTAGCCTATTTGTGCTGTCAAAAATATTTTTCTCATCATTCATGCTTCCATTAAATACTAGACATAACATATCGACATGCCATAATCTCTTGTTCTCATACATCAATACTCATTTCATGTCACATAACCATAAAAAATCACATAAACATACATTACATCATATTCCATACACAAATTAATGTTTTCTAGCCATTTTAAAATCATGACAAGCACATATATTATCTCACTAGGTAGCAAAACAAACATTTTAACCATTTTCCATGTCAAGATTTTCATATTTGTAAGAACACATTTTGAGAGAGAAGTTATTAAGAAATTGGTAAACCACTAGTTGACATGTCATTTACCTCTTAGAAAAGTAGTGGGTTCTTAGCTCCTCTTGAATGCTTTGAACCACTCTTGGATCCTTGAAGTAGGGGCTAGAATGGAGATAAAATATCACTTTAAAAACATTTTTAAAACATCATTTTTCTTTCTAGAAAACAAGTGGGAAGTATAAGGGTTTTACTTTAGAAAACACTTGGAATGACTCTTCCTCCTTGTAAAAAATGATCTTGGGAGTGGGTGGAAGGAGATAAAGTATATTTTTGGCGTCCCTTAGCTACAAATTTCATCCACAATGAATGGAGGAAGAGAGGAAACTTTTCTTTGCTTGTATGGTTTTTACGAAAGCGAAAAAAGTGGTTTTTGGTTTACCTTAAAACCATTTTATAACCAAGTCTTATTGTGGGTTAAAAAAATTGAAATTTTTGGATTTTAATCTCTCCAAAAACGTGCTCAACTGAAGAGGATAAGTTGTGAGGTTGTTTGGTGGTTTTTCCTGTATTTCTACGGGATTTTATTGAGTAGTCATTCAAGTAGTCCACAATCTTATATTGTAATCATTCATTCTTTCTTGTCTTTTCAATTTTGTATTGCTTGTTTAGGGGTTGGATTTTAAATTCTCAAAAACCCTACTCTTGTTCAGCCTATTTTCTGAGAAAAAAAATAGAAAAACCTACATATATATTTTTGAATTAATTCCAGTTTACTAGCAGCAAACAGGCAGCTTACTGCTTGCCTGCATGGCTCAGTGGACCAACGGCCCACTGAGCAAGGGGAGGGGTGCACGGCACCCCTTCCCTTGAAATTTTTTTTTTAATTTCTGGTAGTGGCCCACTGCCTTGCCCAATGGGTAATTACCCACTGGGTAGGGGGTGCATGGGCACTCCCCCCCCCCCCCCCCCCCCCCCCCTTTTTTCCTTTTTTTTTTTTTTGAGATTGTAGTAGAATTGTTAAATTTAATTTAGTAGGTAAATCTTGACATGACATAAAATTCACTTCTTTAAATCATAAAATTATGATTATTCATTCATTATATTTATATAATGAATTTTCACACATAATATTTTAACAAAATCCCAATTAAAATAGAAAATGGGAGTAACATCATATTTATATTTTCTTGTCACCAATTAAAAAAATGTTGTTAATAGAGAAATTTACAATTTAATTCTCTATTTAGGAGGAGAATTAGTATTGTAAATTTGAAGTTGTTACATAGATAGAGCCAATTTAGTTTTTCCTTCTGTTCCAGATTCCTATATATGTACGTATGTATATGTACTTTATTTTAGTAATATTAGGAATTTCAACTCTAATATCGACTTACGGAGGAAGGGAGAGGTTTGGAAAGAAGCTCTCAAATCACCTAGAAATGTATTCGTTTATCTTTAATAAGTAGGAGCCTTATATATATATATATATATATATATATATATAAACTCAAGTACTCTTGAGTACCAACTCATGTACGGCAAGTTAATTATTATCTTTTTAACTGATAGATGTAATCTTTTAATTTTAATTGATATGGTAATTATTCCAAAACTTACGAATAAAAGAATGAACTCAAATGACATGGTATTAAAAAAATTAGATTAAAATTGGTGTCCTTTTTCCATAAATCAGAGATTCTACAATCAATTATACGTGGAATAATAGCTGCATCGTCACCAGTTAGCTGAATATGAATAGTGGTAATAGGAATCAGTACGCCGATTATGCTGGTACCTGTCTTGCACTCTTAGCCTTTGTTTGGTAAGTTAGTTGGAGATGAAATTTTAAGTTTGAGTTGGTTAACTTTTCAAAAATTAGTTATAAATTTTGTTGACTTTTCAAAAAAAGACAAAAATGAAGATGAAAAAGTGCAATTTAGTTAGAGTTAAACTTTATTTACCCATCCCATCCTACGTATTATTAAAGAAAAGGAAAAAAAATTAAAAATAAAATAAAATTTCCCGATGCTGACTTTCGATGGTTTATTTGTTCTGTAATCTGCTAATCCACAATTTGTATTATTATATGTGAACAATATTCTCCAAAAGGCAGAGTTGGCTTTTTCTTTCTTCCTGGAAGGTACCAAGCAAATATAAATATAAATATATATAAAATTATTTTCCTTGGTGTAATCAATCAAGGTCTTGTTTTGTTAAATTTGTTTATTTATTTTGATGGAAGCTTTTCACTTCCACAAGCTTCAGGAATCAAAAGTTTTGTGATCATTTTCTCAAAAAACTATGCTTCTTCATGTTGTTTAGAGAAGCTTGTTCATATATTCTAATGTAAAGAAAAGAACCGACAAATTGTCATCCCTGTTTTTCAACGCATACAACCCATGCATGTAGGCAAACAACAAAAGAGATGTGACATGGACTTCTTGAAGATTTTTATTTTTATTTTTTAATTTCTTAGTTATGATATGAGATCTCGGCTCATACTTAATCATATAAAGAGTGAAATTTTTTTTAGATTTTGAATATGAGAATTCCTAATTAAACGGCCCCTTCCACTAGTACAAATTGTGGATTACACGACGGTTTTTTACCGTCGTGTAAAGTTTACACGACGGTTACCCAACCGTCGTGTAATCCAGTGTCGTGGAAGATAACACGACGGTCATTGAACCGTCGTGGTATCTCAATGTTACACGACGGTTAAAAACCGTCGTCGAAACAAGGTACACCATAGTGGATACAAGTAATATAGAGACATTACACGACGGTTCTTGGCCGAACCGTCGTGTAATGCGGACATTACACGACGGTACTTGGCCGAACCGTCGTGTAATGCGGACATTACACGACGGTTCTTGGCCGAACCGTCATGTAATGTCTCTTTTATTAAATTTTTTTTTTATGGTTTTTTGGTAATTTCTCACGGCTGGCCTAACCTGTATGTTATCCAATACATGATCCAAGATAGTAACTTCAATGATCAAAGTAAAATTACATACCAATTTTTACATTACAAGTTCACATATCATAATTAATGAATTGCATTACATGGCTAGCCCATTCTCCCCTAATCAAATTCAAATCCTCAGAAGTAAAAAATTCTTTATTTTCAAGTACATCAATTCCATTCAACACTATGTCCCTCATAAAACCTAAAATAAAATAACCACATTCAACACTTCCCTCTTGGAGAGGACAAGGACGGTTCGAGATTTTTGTTTTACAGTCTCGTCTCCTTCTTCTAATCCCTTCTCCGGTCATAATCTTCCAATCCGTTAGGGCCCTAGCAAATTGAAAAAGTTCAAACTAATTAAGATGTATATAATTAAGATTAAATAAAAGAAAAACTCATTCAGGCATTTCATCGAGTATGTTGTGGGCGCAAAAAATTCATGTTGGAAAATGTGTGTAAAGTGCCAAAACCAATCACAAACCATTCATCTACAAAGAGCAACATTAAAAACAAAAACATTTATGTTCAAAAATAGATCTTTAATGGAAAACAACAATACAAGAGAGCAAATGTGTTTTAGTTTATATACGAAGTCACCTTGCTTTTCTTTGAAAAAGAATATGCACGGCCACATGAAGAGGGAGGCAACTTCGGCAACGGCGGCTTGACCGGATTCTAAAAGAGTGGTGGCAGCGGGTTGGTGAAGGATGTGGGTACTTGAGAAATGTAGAGAGTGTGAAGAAAGAACTTAAGAAATTCGTGCGGAGATGAAGAGAAACGAGGAGGAAATTGTATTTAAGTTATGGGTTTTGGCGCGAGGATTTCGAAAAATTAAATTTGAAAATTTTCAAAATTTTAGAAGATTACACGACGGTCTATTTAGAAACCGTCGTGTAATACCAGGGATTACACGACGGTCCCCCGGGACCATCGTGTAATGTCCCCCCGAGGGAGGGATTACACGACGGTTCCCCGGGACCGTCGTGTAATCCCTCCCTCGGGGGGGACATTACACGACGGTCCTGGGGGACCGTCGTGTAATCCCTCCCTCGGGGGGACATTACACGACGGTTCCTTGGGACCGTCGTGTAATCCGCCCCTCGAAGGGGGATTACACGACGGTCCCAAGGAACCGTAATGTAAAGTCAGACTTTACACGACGGTTCTTTGGAACCGTAGTGTAAAATTGGACTTTACACGACGGTTCTTTGGAACCGTAGTGTAAAGTGGCTCCGCGACGCACTTTACACGACGGTTCTTTGGAACCGTAGTGTAAAGTGGCTCCGCGAGGCATTTTACACGACGGTTCTTTGGAACCGTAGTGTAAAGTCGGACTTTACACGACGGTTCCAAAGAACCGTCGTGTAAAGTCCCTCGTGGAGCACTTTACACGACGGTTCTTAGGAACCGTCGTGTAAAGTCCGACTTTACACGACGGTTCCAAGGAACCGTCGTGTAATCTCCGTCGTGTAATGTACTTTTTGTAGTAGTGTTCCTTTCCCTTACACTCACTCAGGACTAAGCTAGTCCCCAGCGGACAGGGGTGGATTTGTTTAGGGCTTAATGGGGCTACAGCCCCCACTCAAAATTTGTTTTCTTTTAATTTTAATTCTACCCAAAAATTCTATAGTTCTTTTATTTTGCCCCACTAAAATTTAAAAATACTTAAACTTAATTCTACTTCAAAAATCTTATAGTTTTTATACTTTTTCTCATCAAAAATTAAAATTCACACATAATCCCCACTTAAATTTTACCTTTTTATTTTTATAGTTTTATGTTATTTAAAAAAATAAAATAAAAATTGATATACGTCCACACTAAAATAGATGTCTGACTACCCAGTTGACTCCGCCTCTGCCAGCAGGGTAGGCCTTCTCTAACCTTGAAAAAAGGACAATCATATCGTATTAGGTCTTCAAGCAATCCACCTGATACATACTAATCCCAATAAAATCATTTATATATAAATCTCTCGGTCACATCCATATTTTTACCTAAATAAATCATATCACAATCTCACTTATGTAGAGTAAATATACATAAAGGACATATATACATATAAATTAATCCACCGGCCTATAATACTCAATAGGACGATGATGTATAACATGTGTAACATACCTATATTTTACTTATAATTATAAAGCCATTGCAAAATTTTCCAAAATAGAAATTAAACTGGCCATGAATTAGGATATATACATATATCATATAATAATAGAGGAGTTTTCAATTGTTACTTTTTCTTTGTAACCATCAATGATTACAAACAAATTTATAAAAGTAAGTACATGTATTAATTGCATTTGATGATATATCATTTTTGTTTACTTGCTAGCAGGTCAAAATAACCTGTTTATCTAAAAATTTTTTTTAAGTGGACAATGAATATTTAGAATCAATTTTTTCTTTTTTAATTTCAATTATTTTTTGAATTTTACTACAACTTTTCTTTTGTTACAGATTTCCTAGTCCTTTTTCTTTACTTAATAAATTCTTTTGTTTCCGTTTAATGAATCCAAATGTGTCTCCTCGTATTAAACTGTACACGAAATAAGGCTGCAACCACATGACGAAAATAGCAATTCTCTCAATAGTTAGTAAATCGTAGCTATTTGTTTCACAACTTTTTCTTTTATGTTTCATTAGATAGATAATTAATCGTAATTTAATATAATCTAAAAGTTATTACAACAGAAAGTTATTACAACAGATAGAAGGATGGGCGTCTAATAAGATATGCACAACTCACAATGATTTTTTCATAAGAAAAAAATTAAAAGAGAAAAGAGATAAATTTCATTTTCCTTCGTGAATTTCAGTCATTAAAAAAAATGTAATTAAATTTAGTTTGTGATATCCATTTTTTCAGAATTATAGAAAATCTTGCAAATTTGATCCATTCGTTAGTGTTTTTTTTTTTTTTTTTTTTTTTTTTTTTTTTTTTTTTTTATTTATATAATGAAAATGGCTACATTACAACAAAGTAGATTCAATGATGTTGTGAAATGACAATTCTATTATTCCTAATATAAAGTTTGGTAATGAAAATTGAATACTATAATCTAATTTGGATAAATTTTAATACTAATTAATAATTATATTTGTAATTAAAATGATGAAATTTTTTTTCCAATCAAAAATCTTAATTAGCATTTTACTACAGTTTATTTATTTATTTATTTATTTAATTATTATTATTATTATTATTATTATTATTTTATTTTCAAGAGGCGTAAATTAAAGTGAAATTTTAAACTAAAAGAACAATACAACAATCTTTTATGTTTATTTCTGGATTTGCACTATTTAATGTCTTTCCTAAATAAACAAAACTTGCAATAGAGTTCAAATTAATTTCTAAAGTTTAGCGTTCGAAGGTTTGTTGATTTATATGATTGTGTAGTTGATTTTCTTTTTATTTTGTAGATTAAAGTTTAAAATATGAACCTTAATCATTGTGATTTATTTATTATACATTTTGCTCTTATTTTTCTCTCCTTAAGATTTTTCTAGTAAGAAATTTTGTTTTCAAAATGTTTCGATTGTGTCATATATATATATATATATTAACACAACTAAATCATGAACCTTTTACGGGAACATGAGTAAATTAACATTTGTTTTAGTAATTTTGATTATTAAGTCCATAAGTTCCTCTTTTTTTTTTTTTTTTTTTAAGGAAATGAATTATTATTATTTGTTGCAATCTTACTCAAAATGGATTAAATAATTTTTTATGGCTTTAAATCAAATAAATTTGTTGGTTTTTATAATTACATGCAATCATTTGTGTGCTAGTTCTTACTATGGATGGTCCAAGCCCTACACTTAAGATCATTGAGATTCTTATGGTGATGTAGCTTCTTCATTTTGTCTTCACTAAATGCAAATCAACCGATGGAGAATTTTCTTCAATATTGGATCCACTAGAATCTAACTAAAACTTCAATGGAAAATTTTCTTCAATGATGCTCATGATAATTTCGACTACTATATCTTTTTCTTCATCACCTTCATCAAATATTGGACATTCATCTTCTCATCCAATCTCCCCAAAAATTGGATCAAAATAAAATTGGTCTTCTTCTTCTTCTTCCCATCATTTTCGTGAAAGGTCGGAGAAAAATTGATAATTTGATCTTCCTCTTCTCCAACATATTCGTCATATATTGGATCAAAGATTGAATCAAAATTAATCTTTTTACCTTCTTCTTCATCATCACTTTCATCAAATATTGGATTGAATATTCTCTCAAAGTCATCGTTAGACTCGGAATTTGAAACATAATGGGATGCGGTGGCCATTATTAAGGCAGCAATTTCTTGCCGTAGGCTTGCAACCCTCTTCAGCAAGTTTGGCTGGCAAAGCGGCAGTGGCGGCGATGGCAGCGGCGGTGGGTTGGTGAGGAGGCAGTGGGTTCAGGAACCTATCTCTGATACCAAATGATGTAGCAGAATAGTGTGTTAGATGAGTTAAACAATAAAAATTAAAAATAAAAAAAAATAAAAAAAAAGGGATAGAGTAGTCAACTTGGTGATTCATACATAATACTAGGAAAACCCTTCAAAATCCATTGATTCAAACAGAATACCTAAAATTGGCATCAAGATTTGTTAACTCACAAAAAACGCAGAAAATTGGATAGAGAAGAGTAAAACTCAAAATTTTATTCAAAAACTACTATATCTCTTTACATACGAATGGACTAACATATTTATAGGTTAAACTGTCCCAAATGAAAATTGGAAACTATAAATAAAATTAGAAAAATAAATAATTTTCAAAAATAAAAAAATAAAATGAGAAACTGACATATTTTCTTACCTAATAATTAAGCCAAAATTAAACCTAGCTAACTCTCCTAATTGTGAAATTGCAAATTGACTTTTCTTTTTTAATAATTATCTTCAAGTCAAAAATATGTTTCCCAATTTTGACATGATTTGTTTCTCGATATGGCTTCATCACAACTTCATTGGTTTTACTCCATGCGCTGTTGTTGCATTTGAAGACCGCCATTTTGAGTGTGAAGTTGTTAATGTTCAATGTGAATTCTGTTTCAAATTTCATCAGGGCGAAAGTCAAAAATTTCTTTGGTGGTTCCAAGACTACAGAGAATCTGATTTGAAGAAGATTGACATCCCAGTTCTCAACTCGGATCACGTGCTCATTCGGTACAAGGACTACAATGGCTATTTTGATGCAGTAGAGGTTTCATTCAACTTTCTGCTTTTCGAATAGGATGGTGATAGCGATCTTACTAACTGTTGCAATGACAAAAATTTGGAAGGCGCGGGATCTGCTTGCTTCGCCTCTAAGATGCAGCATCATAGAGAACTAGACCATATTTTCGATGAGGCTGAACCAAGTGCAGATGTTACACATGAAGAAAACCAATTTTTCTAGCCTTTAGGTACTTCAAAAACTTCCCCACGTTCACTACATTTCTTGTGCAGTTTGTATTTATATATTTTCATTGGCCTACAAGGTCGGTCCTTTTTAAAATTGCATGCTTATTGTATCATTCATCTTCTTTCTTCTTTCCCTGTTTTCGATAAATGAAGAAAGAGCAAAATAGCATCTTAAATAGAGTAATAGTAAATTATAACATAATTTTCTAAACATTTTAATGAATGATATAATCAGATTTATGATCACACAATAACAAAAAAATCCCTCATCCTTCCTCCTCCTCCTTCTTCTCTCTTTCTTCCTCTCTCCTTCTCTCTCTAACATGAAACTGTGCACATAAATCTATTATTAAAAAAGAGAAGATACAGAGTTTAGCATATTTTTAATATCCATTGTTAATATATAGCAGGTTTGGCTTTTATTGAAAAAAAAAATTAGCAGGTTTGACTTTTCTGGGGGTGGAATTCCTTTTCTGTCCCAAGCCAAGGTTATCTTCTTCGTGGACTGGCTACCGGAGATCTGCAACGGTGCTCCGGGGTGCTCGTGACACAAGTGGCTCTAATCCACGGTTGCGATCATCGTCCTCGTCTGGTTAGTGGCGCTCAAATATCGCGTCGATAGCGAGATAAGATCGCCAACGAATCTCTGATCGCGAGGGAGAAACAAAGGTCGCAAACTTTATCGCCAGTGACACAACATTTCGCGCGATCGCGATCTGTAGGCTACGTGCATTTCTTGAATCTTCGGTGATATGGTAGACAAGGTGGCTTTGGAAGCTTCGCGAATTATCTCTATTGCAGTGATCCGACATTTAGCAATCTCCAGGACACGCTTGGATCTCCGATGATAAGGCGACGACTACGGCTCTCGAAGGCTTCGGGAGTCATTCTCTGGTGATATGACAACAATGATAGTAGCGGTGGTGACAGCAGCAGCGGTGGTGGTGGTAATTGGGGATTTAGGGTTAAGGTTTGATTGAATTGGGGCTTAATTTGGGATAATTTTGGGATACATTTTGTAATTTAAGAAATTTTGTAAATAAGTAAATTTTATTTAAAATGAAAGATTGATTTAAAGAGTAATTTACTTATTTAATGAAAATCAACATATTTACATGTAATTATTAATATTTATTAAGTAAAATATAAAGTATCAAATACAAGATAAGTAAAGGATTTACGTGCAAATATCATTATTAACTTATCTATTGAAAATTTAATATATTTACATGCAATTACTAACAAGTAGTAAATATTTATATTTACTATTGATACGAAAAATATAAAATTCAAGATTAGGTAAAGGATTTACATTTAAATAACATTATTCCTTAGAAAAAATTTGGATTTACCAGATATGACTATTTTATTAGTAGATATAAAACCATATAAATATTAATTGAAGAAGTTATTTACTTGTAAATGTTACCGTTAGTAAATATCAAATCAGTTAAATATTACAATTTACTAGTAAGTATGAATATTTATGATAAGTAAATAAACTTATTTTCTTGATAAATATAATTATTTATTAAGAGGTACAAAACTATGTAAATATTTTTTTTTAATTGTAAATAAACTTATTTTCTTGATAAATAACTTAATTAAACAAAGTATTTACTTGTAAATATTATTATTTGATAGTAAATATCAAACCAGATAAATAAACATTTACTAATAGATATGAATATTTACTTTTTTTTTTTTTTGTTACAATTGTTTTTTTTAATTGGAAATGAAACTATTTACTGAAGTAAAACTAGAATTTTTTTTGTTTATAATTTATTAATTACAATTTTTACCGTTAATTTAAAAACAAAAAAAAAACAAAATAAAAAACCCCCAAATCCCTAATTAGGTAAAATAAAAATTAAAAAAAAAAAAACCCAAAACCTAGATCTAATCCATGCTGCCGTCGGAGTAGGCAAGCCTGTCACCGGAGAAAAAGACAAACTTGGTGACAGGCACGGCCGGCAATCTCATGGCAGTTGGTCGTTGCTTGTCTCTCACGTAGCTCTGGGGGGGTCATGAAATCGCGATCGCGACTGGGAGATTTCTCTGCATAAATAAGGTCTCGCCGAGATCGCAATTTCAATGCAATTTCCACCATTGTGAGGCCAAGATCCACGAGGATCTGTTAGGATTTCACGGGCCAGAGGATTGGGGTCGTAGCTGCAAGCTTCTAGCGAAGATCACGAAGCTTCAGGTGATCTCATCTTCTAGTGGAAGAGCAGAGCCATCATTAGTGACTAGCGACAGCAAATCAACAAAGTCGTCAACTGCGACAGTGGATTCGGATCGACGACAATGTTGGATTACCGGCGACTGTGAATCTTTAGAATAAGGATGAGGATGGGAATGTCAGGGGTATTTTCGAGTTTTCATCTTTCTATTTTAATCTAATTATGTTATTTGATTAAAATAGTTTCATTTATGCTATTATTTTAAAATCTTATGATCCAATATGCTATATCAACCATTCTCCTTTTAAAAAATTAACCGTAAATATATTATTTACTAGAAAATTCAAGGCTTTATGTGAAAATCTACGGATTTGTCCGTAAATATACGCTTAAATTTATCATCTTTTAAAAGCTAATTATAAACTTCAAAAGCACCTTTAAAACATGTTATTTGCTACAATTTCCTTTTTAAAATATCAGAAGGAAGTTTGGGTATCACTACTACAAAATGTGGATTCCACAACAGAGTTTCCACGACCATTTTTAAAAAACGGTCATGGAAATTCCACGACGGTTTTTAAAAACGGTCGTGGAAACATGAATTTTTAGATTTTAAATTAAAAATTTTTTTTTTTTCAGATTTTCGGCCGTGGGTTTTATAGCATAAATTAAAAAAATTAAAAATCATTCCCTCCCGAAACCCATTCTCTCTCATGCCTCTTTCACTTTCGCCTCCAATCTCTCCCTCGAAACTGATCTCCTCCTCCGTGACTCCTTTCACCATTATCTCTCGTGTCTCTCCTTCTCTACCTCACCTCCAATCTTTGCTGCCCTCCCTCCACTCTCTCTCGCCCCTCACCCTCTATCTCTCGCCTCCAATCTCCACCGGCCGTGACTCCACCATTCATTCTCTCCCAAGCCTCTCCCTTTCTCTATCGCCTCTAATCTCCACTGCAACTCCTCCCTCCAATCTCTTCCTTAAAACCCATCCTCCGCGGCCTACCCCGCTACCGCACTGCCCGCACCCACGCCCATGGAATTGGTAAGTCTCTCTCTCTCTTGCTTTCTCTTGCACCGCACATATTATGATTTTGAAGACCGTTTGGTTGATTGTGTTTGTGATTTTGGGTGATTGTTAATTGTGTTTGTGATTTTGGGTGATTGTTTTCCCGAAAAAAGAAAAAAAAATTGATAACTTGATTATATTTTTGCATATTACATGTTCGACAAAGTGCCCGATTGTATGATACTTACGTGTTTGGGTAAGGATTAGTTTTAGATTGATTTAAAATGTCGGGGTGAGGATTTGTTTAGATTGTTTTCCGGAAAAAAGTGTTGATTTTGTGATTTATGCTTTTGCATATTACATGTTCGACCTAATTAAGTTGTAAGTATATTTTTATGTTCCAAATTGTAATTTGATGTTACATTATTCTTGTTTTAATTGTTTTAAACTTTGTTAAATTGTTAGGGCACTTAATGACTGGAAGATTTTGGTGGGAAAATGAGTACAAAAGCGACGCAACTATGAAACGTTGATTGATATTGTTCGATGTCCGCTACAAGAAAGTTGTAACGACCCGCCTAGCACAGGCCGTTACCATACATACATACATACTTAACATGTCTCACATAACGTACTTACTTACTTAGCGAAAATAGCAGAAATTTTTTTTTTTTTTTACGGAGTGTACGAGCGTATAAACGAGTATTAACTAGAAATGTTCGAACATAAAATGACAAAACGCGTGGCGGCTATCATTCCCACATTTCACAGCTCTCCTTGCCACGCTCAACCATCTTGAATCAAAGATTTCCCGTAGGTTGCTTACCTACAGCATAGACGTAAGACGTAAGCTTTCGTTCAGCAAGTACAACTATGACATCCGCGACACATACAATTACAAAACATAACATAACATGTCATAACATAACTTAACCATGCATGAACCATTTATGCTTCATTATACTTTCTTATTCTTTCCTACCATTCTTTCATAATATTCTTTCATAACTTAACTTGCTTAAGTGTCCGTACCGGGCGCGCAACTATGGAGTGGTTGGGGCGGCCAGTCCATTTCCAACTCAAACCATAGTCCAACCCGACCTAATGCGGGTTGGTACGACACAGGCAAGCTTGCTTGCCATCATGCTTTCTTATTCTCATGTCTTACTTGACCTTATTCTTGTCATTTGTGAACATGCTTCATGATGTCACACATACACAAATCATAATCATGTCTTAGCCATATCATAACCTTAACCTAACATACATCATAACATAGTCATGAAATAAACTTGATGTAATATCCAAAAATTTTAACGAACTCATGATTTTCTTGTATATAAGAAATCTGAAGTTTGTACTATGTGTTTATGTGCAATTGTATGAAAATTATGAATACCAATACAAAAATTCATAATTTTATCAGTATAGGGTTGAGTTCTCGGTAAATTAGCCACGAGACTCCATAATAGGCCTTTTAAGGAAAAAGGCATGACGAAATTTCATGAATTTATAATGGTCAAAGTTGACCAAGAAAGTCAAAGTTTGACTAAAATGGTCAAAGGGATGACTATACAGTATTATGGCAAAGCAGTATGGAAAAATACTGCGAAAACTGTTTTTACGGACAAGATAACATGAATAGGATTTAAAACCACAATAGGAAAATCAAGCACACCAAGTTAGAAATAAAGGGCAAAAGGGCTTAAGGAATTAAGAAAAAAAAATTCATACAGTCCATTTTTACACAGATGAATTTTGGACTGCAGTATAGAATAACAATACTGTGTATTAGTGAGCACAGTATTGGAAATATCTGTGTTAGCTCAAAAAATGGACTGCATTTGAAGGAAAAGGCCAAACGAGGCCTAAGGTGGATGACATCACTTAACTTTTTAATTTTGACATCATTTCCTCTATTTAAGGAAAATGATAAAATTTTTCCTTGCTCTACAAGGTTATGGCCGGCCACCTAAGCTTCCAATTGTGCAAAATTTTGCTTCTTTTGGGGTCAATTTACAATTTTGAATAATTCTCCAACCTCTATAAATAGGTGAGCTCTTGTTCACAAAAAAATTAGAAACCTTAGCTAGATTATGCCCAATTTTTCCCTCACCAAATCCGAAATTTTAGGCTAAGCAAGAACCAAGAGAAAAATCTTGAAATCCAAGGAAAAAAAAGAGTTGGTTAGTGGTTGATTTTCCTCTATCTCATCAAGTAAAGGTTTTTGGAAATTTCTTGGTGTTTTCCTAGCCTAGAGGCCGACGGTTTTAAAGGGGGAAGGTAAGGAAAAATTTTGATTGGTTAATGGTTAGCTTTGGTTCAAGATTATACCAAGGGATCAACAAAAATTTGGTGCAAAATCTAGGTGGAGGAACCGGTTATTGGAGCCAAGGTGGGAGGAAATTTTAAAAGCCAAACTCTAACCCTAAAATTTGGGGTTAATCAAGGTAATCATCCCCAAACCCTTTAACCCTAAGTCTTTTATTGAGTTTGGAACTAGATGCTTATGTGCATTATTTTCATGTTATGGCCGAAAATTGGAACCCCATTTGGAAGGGAAAGGCCGGCTGTGGTTAGGAGCAAAGGGGGAAAGGTTTAAACCCAAAAACCTAGCACCAATCTTGGTGTGAACTAAGGTAATTTTTCCCTTAGCCCTAAGCTTTTATATGAGCTTCAATTTGAAAGTCATGTGTATTTTCAGTTTGGATGTAAGAGCATAAGCTCACCATTTATGTTCTTGCTTTAGTTGGTTTATCTTGTATGTGCTTGATTTAGGTTTTAGCAAGCTTAATTTGTGGTTTGGTGCATGTTTTGATTTTATGCTCACCATATGCTTGTTATATGTCTCGAGATGTTTGAATGATGCATGGATGTATAATTTACGTTAGAAACCACTGCAGGTGTGTATTAGAGCTCCCGCGGTGGCTGGTTGAGCTAGGTTCCACGTCTAGGACGTAAAACGAACTCTAAACCGAAAAACTGCCAGGTTCGGGTGGATCCTGACCAGTTTTACGGAAAGCAGATTTTGAGGCCTTTAGAGGCCGAAATTGGAAAAACTTAAAACACGAAAGTTTCTCGGAACAGTTTTTCCTAGGGGGCATCATGGACGGATTTGTAAAATGAGGCTCCAATGGTCTCCATTTTTACGAAAATCCGAGGCTGATCTGCCCAGACCTAGTCTACACGTCCAGTAAGTTTCAAATTAAAACTGACAAGAATCCAAGCAGAACTGGGTTTTTCTTAAAACACGAAAGTTTTAGAATTTTTCAAGATCAAGAACTTTCATGAAGACAAGTTTTTCAAATTCAATCTTGATTTTTAAATAAAACCTGAACTATAAAAACTGTGCATAGAGCAAGAAATTCTTGCACAGGATTTTCTAAAACAATACAGAAAAACTGTATTTTTGCACCAACACCCCTGTTTTGACTATGAAAACTGTTCCAATAGCAGTTTTCAGCCTTTAATAATTTTATAAAGACCTACTTTGAAAACCACGAATTTTAAAGTTAAAAAAAAAAGATTTTTAGCTAAAATCTTCAAATTGGATTTTAAAAGCCAAAGTATAGTAACAAAAGGTTGACGGATAGTAACCGGGAAGGATACTCAAGTTACTAAAGTTTAGGCCCGATAATAGGGATAGTAACCTGATACTATTCATATATACCTGAGTTTAATACCCAAGGTTACCTCAAGTAACCTAACAAGTAATGAATCAAGTTTGGTTAACCACAAATTCTAGGGTTACAATTAGTAACCTAGTAAATAATCGAGACATGTGTGGGGAAGACATATAACTAGAATGTTGGAAAGGTCTCCAGCATTTTATAGGATTCTTATCCTATGTTCTTTTAATAGCAGGAAGGAACCTGCAGTTACGATCTGAGTTAAAGCAACAAAACCCGGAACCTAGCATATCAGGCAAGTATCAAACCTCACCTACAGTATGAAAATAGTAAAGACTATTTTCAAGTATACTATTTATTTTCAAATATACATGCTATGTTGTGCTATGATATGCGATGCCATGACATGTGATGCTATGCTATGTCTATGATGTGCTAAGTTATATTATGACATGTTATACCATGTTTACAAAATGCAATGGTTACAAAAATGTCATGTTTACAAAAATGTCATGGTTACAAAAATGCCATGTTTACAAAAGTGCCATGATTACAAAAATGCCATGGTTACAAAAATGTCATGTTTACAAAAATGCCATGTTTTCATAAATGTCATGTTTTCAAAAATGCCATGATTTCAGAAATGACATGTTTTCAAGAAGGCCATGTTATGACAAATGTTGAGTAAGATATGACATAGTGACATCATGAAGCATGTTCACTAATGTTAAATCACATGGTAAGATAATCAAGTAAGGTGTCGTACCAACCTCCCGTGATCGAGGAAGTTACATGTTTCAGTGGTGATATTTACCTTCCGTGATCGTGAAGGGTCAAGTTATAATTCCCAGAACTGTTAGGGCCTTGCAAACCCTAGCTTTGTCTGGAGGCTGCGCGCTTTTGGTACGGACACTATGGGCCCACATGTTAAGACAAGATAATAAGTTCAAGATTGAGTCTATAATGAAGCATAAGACATTCAATCAATCATAAATGGTTCATGCATAAATTACATGATGATTGACATGTTTTCTTTGAGGTTTAAAATGTTTTGTGAGATTATGTTTGTACTTGCTGGGCGAAAGCTCACTCTTATATTTCATACTGTAGGTAAGAAGCCTGCAGTTTAATTGGTGGGCTATGCGGATGATGCGGCGGGTGAAGGGCGGTGTGGGATACCACTACGCATAATTTTCCGCATCCAATTTTCAGAAAACATGTTAATATTTCAAAAGTAAATTATGTTTTGTTATATGTATGAAGTTTGAAGATACAAGAAGGTACTTTCAGTATAGTCTGTATGTATGACAAGTTTTTCTCCACAAGATAACTTATGTGAATATGTTTTTTTTTTAAAAAAAATTATCTTAAATTTTCAAGTAGAAGAACAAGTACGTATGGTGTCGACCTGGCTTGGGAAGTCGGGGCGTCACACTTGACATATCATACATCGTAACATAACCTAACATCACATAATTCTAACTTACGTCATAACATACATCAAACACACTTAGGCAAGTGACACAACAAACACTTATGCTGTAGGTGGAGTTGTACTTACCTCGTCCGCTATGTCCGATACCGTGCTGTTCCAAGTCAGGATACAACAGCAGGCTACCTCCTGCTATAATAAAGGACATAGGTAAGGATTAAAATGTTGGTGATTTAACCAATATTCATACATAACCTTAGTTATATGTCCCCCCCACATATACACATGATATCTTACTTGGTTACAGCAAGTAACCCTAGGATTCAAAGCTTAACTTTGGTTCAAAAAAAATCCATTTTCACTTTCCTTTGGAAAAAACTCAACATTTTATGTTCTCTTAATACAAAAATCATTTGTTCAACATATGAAAAATTGTAACTCTTGAGTAGGATTTGTAAAACTATTAAGTGTTGGAAACTGCCTTTGGAACAGCTTTCCACAGTCAATTTATCAGTGTATGTGCGGAAATGTCCTTTTCCTGCACTGTTTTAGAAAATCCTATGCAGGAATTTCCTGTTTCCTACACAGTTTTTGAAATCCAATTTTATTTAAAACTCTAGGTCGAATCTGAAAAAGTTTTCTTCACAAAAGTTTTAGATCTCGAAAAACCTTACAACTTTCGTGTTTACTCAAAACCCAGTTCGGACTCTAACCCACTCGTTTCCCCTGTTGAACCCACCTGGCCCTGCATGAAGTCTGGGCACGGTCAGGCTCGGATTTTTGTACAAACCAAGGCCGTTGGAGCCTTATTTTGGAAAACCGTCTGCATTGTGCCATAGGAAAAACCCTTCTCTACAACTTTCATGTTTTAAGTTTTCCCAAATTCGGCCTCTAAGGGCCTCAAATCCTGATTTTCCAGAAAACTGGCCAGTTTTACCAAAACTGGCAGTTTTCATGCTTAAATTCATTTTTCGTTCTAGTTCGCGCACTCTACCTCAACCGGCTGCACCGGGAGCCTAACTTCAGTCATGCAACATTTTTCTAACGTAAAGTTTCATTAAGCACATCATCAATCATACCCATGCAAACTATTAGTGGTTTAACACTAACTAGAATTTGTATGAGTTTTAGGTTTGAACCAATCATTCCATACCTCTTAGCAACTTAGCATTCACATTCTACAACATACTCAAACATATTTGGGGACATACAACCATAACATGCATCAATCATGTAAACCCTAATTCCATGAATCAAAGTATAAAATCATGCATAACTTGGCAATTTAAACCACCTAAGCACCTATATCAAGCACAACCCTAATATTTCTAAACTAGGGCATGGAAATTAAATTGAGCTTAAGCTCTTACAAACCAACTTGAGATACACTTAAATTTCCAAATTGAAACTTGAATTGAAAAGCTTAGAGTCCAAGAAGGTTTCCTTAATTCTATTCAAGAGTTGGCTTGCTTGACTTCAATTTTTCCCTTTTTCCTTGGCTCCTCCAACAACCAGCCTTTCCTTGCCAAAGGGGTTCAAAAATTTCGGCCACCTTGCTTGTTTCTCACCAAAATCCGGTCACCTTGGACCTCTCCTTCCTCACTTTTTCTTCTTTTTTTTTTTTTTTCCTTCCCCACAACCGGCCTCCTTAGCCTAAATGGGTACCAAAAATTTTCCAACTTCTTGTTTGTTGTTCCAAGAAGAAAACCGACCACTCCTACAACCTATTCCTCTTGAGTTTTATTTTTCTTCTTCCTTCCTTTCTTGAATTCGGTTTTTTTTTTTTTTTTAGAGGGAGAATGTGAAGAAAATTTGGGCATAGTCTAGTTAGGTTTCTCAATTTTGTGAACCAAATGAGCCACCCCCCTCCATCTATTTATAGGTGATTTGAAACTTTTCAAAATTGCCCATAAGTCCTTGAACTAAGATTTATTTGCCCAAAAGGGCTCTTAGGTGGCCGGCCACATGCTCTAGAACCACCCAAAAATTCTTTCCATAATTTCTTTTAATTAAAGAAATGATGTCATTAATCCATGGTTAGGTGAGGTAAGCTTTCTTAAGGCTTGCTTGGCTTTTTCCTTAATATGCAGTCCACTTTTATGCTAACACAGATATTTTCAATACTGCTAGCTACTAATAACAGTATTTTTACACTGAACTGCAGTCCAAAATTTATCTGTGTAAAAATGGATTGTATAAAAATTTTCTTATAACTTAAAGCCATTTGGCCCTTGATATCCTAATTAATGTGCTTGATTTTTCTATGGTGGTTTTGAATCTTATTCTTGCTATCTTGTCCGTAAAGACGGTTTTCACAGTATATTTCCCATACTGCTTATCATATCATAGTATCGTCATACATTTGACCTTTCTAGTCAACCTTTGACTTTTTTGGTCAACTTTGACTTTTCTCGGTCAAACTTTGACCAACATAAAATCATAAAAATTTTCTACCCTTTTTGCCCAAAAGGTCACATGCTTGACTAAGCAATCATTTTTTAATCTTATAAAATCATAAGAACTCACAAAATTAAATAAAAACCCTAACCAGGTTTTTTCATAAATACCTTCATGGTACAACTAAAATTTCTTTATAAGAAATCGTAATGTCGTAAAAAAAATTAGTTATTGCAAAGGTTATGTTGAATGCGGTTATTTTGTTTTAGCCTTTATGTGAGAAATATCCTTGACTTTCGATGGACTATCCTTACTTCAAACTAAGGATTTTTATACCGATGTTGACATGAGTTTAGTAAGGCAAGAATGGGCTAATTTTGTAATACAGTTCATCCAATATAGTTCGAAGACAATCTATAAATTTTGTAATGTAGTGTATGTTTTTGTAATAATTGTTGTACATTATGACACCAAATCAATTGAATATTAGCTATTATTTTAATTTGGGATGTGCAATGGATAAGAAATTGCATGAATTGTGTAATTGTTTTTAATGGTCACCTACCATGACCATTTTCTGAAAAAAAAAAAAAAAAAAAAAAAAAAAAAAAGTCATGGAATGTGACCTACCGTAACGGTTTTCTGAAAAAATCATCATGGAAAGTTACTATCTACCCCCTATTTGGCGCCAGTTATGTTTATTTCACGACGGTTAAAAAACTGTCATGGAATCTAAACGGTTAGAAAACCGTTGTGGATAAGATACCACAACGGTTAAAAACGATCGTGGTATCCTCTTTTTGTACTAGTATATATGTTACTACTGCTGTAATGACTAGCTTTTTGTAGCATTACGATTCCTTTTTAAGGAATTTGTTTGTACCATGAAGGGTAATTATGAAAGCCCGGTTAAGGGTTTTTATTATGTTTATTGAGTTCTTATGATTTTATGGGACTCAAAAATGATTGCTTAGTCAAGCATATGACCTTTTAAGTAAAATGGAGTAAAATTTGCTATAATCTTATGTTGGTCAAAGTTTGAAAAAAAAACGTCGACAATTGACCAAAAAGTCAACTGTTGACCAAGGAAGTCAAATCTTGACGAGAAAGTCAATAGTTGACAAGAAAGTCAATGGTTGACCAGAAAAGTCAAAAAAATGACTGTATGGAAAAATAGTTAACAGTATAGAAATTATACTGTGCAGAACCATTTTTACGGACAGATTAATATGATTAAGATTCAAAACCACCATAGAAAAATCAAGCACATTAATTAGGATATTAAAGGCCAAATGGCTTTAAGATATGAGGAAATTTTTATACAGTTCATTTTTACACAGATGAATTTTGGACTGTGGTTCAGTATGACAATACTGTGTATAAGTTAGTCCAGTATTGAAAATATCTATGTTGACTTAAAAATGGACTGCCTATTGAAGAAATGAGCCAAACAAGCCTAAGGAGGATGACATCACTTTATCCTCAAATTATGACATCATTTATTCATTAAAAAGAAATTAGAAAAATATTTTCCTTGTTCCACAAGGTTATGGCCGGCCACCTATGCACCCTTGGTGTGCAAATCCTTGCTTCTTCAAGGACTATTTTGCAATTTCCAAGAGTTCTTCTTCACCTATAAATTGGTGAACCCATTATTCAAAAAAATTAGAAAACTTAGCCAAACTTTGCCCAAATTTTTCTCTCCCAAAACCGAACTTGAGAAGGAAGGAAAGAAAGAAATTCTAGCCAAGCCAAGAGAAAGGGAAGATTGGAGTGGTCGGATTTCTTGTGGAAAGCAAGCAAAAAGTTGGAAAAAATTTTGGATACCCATTTTTGGCCAAGGGCCGGTTGTGGCAGGAAAGGAAAAAGGAAGAAGAAAAGTGGGGAAAAAGTGTGTGAGGCAAGGTTCAAGAGGCCGGATTTAGTGTGAAGCCAAGCTAAGGGTTGAAAAACTTTGGAACTTAACAATCTTGGTGGTGGCCGGTTGTTGGAGAAGGCAAGAACAGGGAGGAAAAACCTTGGGTGGAGCTAGGTAATCTCTTAACCCTAAGCTCTTCAATTTAAATTTCAAATGAGAAATTTAAATGTATTTCAAGTATGGTTTGTAATGAGCATAAGCTCAATTTCAATTTCTGCCTTAGTTTAGAAATTTTAAGGTTTGTGCTTGATTGATTAGGATTTATGATTGGTGGTTTAAAATGTTTACATATTAGGTGTTTGATTGATTGCTAGGGTTTTTATGCTTAAAGTATGTTTCTAATTTTGATTTGGATGACAAAATTTGACGTTAGAAATATGTTGCATGACTGCCCTTAGGCTCTCGGCTGCTGCTGATTGAGGTAAGGTGTACGATTAGGACGTAAAATTGATTTAAGCCAAGAAACTGGTCAGTTTTCTGGAAACCCGAGTTTGAGGCCCTTAGAGGCCGAGTTAGGCAAAACTTAAAACATAAAAGTTGTAGAGAAGGGTTTTTCCTAGGGAAAAACGTAGACGGTTTTGCAAAATAAGGCTCCAATTGACTTGGTTTTCATCAAAACCCGAGCCTGACCGTGCCCAGAACCCATGCACGGCCAGGTTGATTCAACAGAAAATATGAGTATGTTAATGACCGAATTGGGTTTTCCTCAAAACACAAAAGTTGTAGGATTTTTCAAAAGCTAAAACTTTTGTGAAGACAATTTTTTCCAATTCAATCCTGATTTGTAGATAGAAATTGATTTCTAAAAAACTGTACAGGAAACAAGAAATTCCTGTACAGGGTTTTCTAAAAATAATTCAGGAAAACTGTATTTTTCATTGAACTCGATATTTTGACTAAGAAAACTGTTCCAATGGCAGTTTTCAGCCCTAATGATTTTTATAAAGCCCAACTTAAGAATCACGAATTTTATAAGTTATATTTTGGATTTAAACTTACAAAGGAAATGTTTTTCTTTTAAAGCCAAAGTTTTGCTAACCAGATAGTAACCGGGAAGGATACCCGAGTTACGGGGCCAAGTCCAAAGCCCAAGTTTGACCCATAAAGGTTGACCATAGTTGACCAAAATGTTGATTTTGGTTGATCAAGTTTGACCAAGGTTTTTCCAGAAAGAAAGTAAAAATGAGTTTTGAACCAAAATTTAAAATAATCCGATTATGGTAAGTTTAAACTCTAGGGTTACTTAATGTAACCCAGTAGGATCGTATGAGATTAAGTAAGGGGCATATAACTAAAGTTATATAAGGGTGTTGGTTATATCACCAACATTTCTAACCCTTACTTTTATATGCTAACAGAATATAGTACGCGACAGTGTCCTGACGGGATCCAGCTCGACATCGGACACAGCAAACGCGAATAAGGTAAGTACAACTCCGCCTACAGCATAGGCTTTGTTGTGTATACTTGTCTAAGTATGTTTGATAAGTGCTATGAAATGTTACATGGAATGTGCTATGGAATATGCTAAGTGCTATGAAGTGTTATATGCTATGGGTTACGAAATGTTATGAAAAGTGCTATGAAATATGAAGTATGTTATGAATTATGTGCTATGGTATATGTTATGAAATATGTTAGAAACATGCTATGATAGGATTAAATTATGATAAGGCTATGATATGGTTAAGATAAGATTACGATTAATTTGTGTGAAACATCACGAAGCATGTTCACCAATTAATAAGAATAAGAACAAGTATGAGACAATGAAAGTTATGATGGCAAGCAAGCTTGCCCGTGTCGTACCGACCCGCGTTAGGTCGGGTTGGACTATGGTTTGAGTTGGAAATGGACTGGCCGCTCCAACCACTCCATAGTTGCGCGCCCGATACGGACACTTATGTTATGGGGCCCATAAGTTAAGATAAGTTAAGAAAGTAAGTTATGAATGAACGAGAAAGCATAATGAAGCATAAATGGCTCATGCATATGCTATGATAAATTATGACATGTTATGATTAAGTTATATTAGGTATGGTATGCTAGGATGTGATGTGTAAGTATGTCTGTTATGCTGTGTTGTGTCGCGGGATAGAATAGTTGTACTTGCTGAGCGAAAGCTCACTGTCTTATGTCTATGCTGTAGGTAAGCAACCTGGCAGAACTGTTGATACAAGATGGGGGAGCGTGGCCTGGCGGACTGTGAAATGTGGGAATCAAGCCACTACGCGTTTTGAAATTTTATGTAATTATTCTATGGGTTTTATTTTGCACCCAAACAACTTTATTAAGTATCTGTTTTACTTACGCAGATATTTCGTGTGTGAGTACGCAGTATAAAAAAAATTTCCGATGTTTAAGCTAAGTATGTAAGTACGAAATGTATGTACGTATGTATGGTAACGGCCTGTGCTTGGCGGGTCGTTACAACTGCGCTACAAACTTTGTCACCTTTTGGCCTTTAATTTTGACAATTTACTACTTAAACTTTCTACAATGTTACAATGTGTCCCTATTTACCTAATTTTACGTTAAATTGAATATTTAAATTTAGAAGATTTGTATTAGGTTTGTGTAACACCCCCTCATCGGGACATCACATTTCCTCATAATTGAAATAAGATATTGATTCGAAGATAGCAGAAAACATAATAATAATATTACTATCTAAAGTTTAGTTAAATCTTTGAATGAAAATTTTTAAATAACCTTTTATGTATAGATAAAACATAACCAAACTCATAGGCAATTCAAATAATAAATTAAAACTCTCTTGTCCTGCAGAACTCGGTCTCAATAATGAAAAACTTTCAAAAGACTTCCTAATAAATTTCAAAAGAAAAGGTCTAACTTAACTTCAGAAAATAAAATTCCCCAACTTTACAATTAAATAAAGCATAATTTAACTTAAGTTCCATCATTTACTGAACCACTCCGATAACCCACTCCGCCACCATGCACGCCTTCACGCCGTGCCTCTTCCATTCTTAGACTTGTCTGCAACATGCGGAAAAAACTATAATAAGCTATTGCTTAGTAAGTACATCATTAATCTCACAAAAAGTTTAATCATCAACAAAAATAAAAAAAAAAACATTGTAAATACTTTGAAAACATAGAAATTCATAAAAGATAAAACAACTCCTCATTTTATAAAAATATTTGTCCATCACCATCATCATCATCGTTATTATTATATTTTCTACATCTCTTGGGCCCTAGGCAATGCACCAATGCGCGCAACCATGATGAAAGTGAGTTAGCTATACTCAACATCCACCGCAGCAGCCATCTACGGGTCCTCGCGCCCGGCACCATCCTTTGGGGCTCCTCGCTGCTCGTTGCAAAAAAAGGTCTATCTTCGGTTCATGCCTCCTAAACATCTTTTATTATTAAAAGTTCTCATCTTATCTCTTTCATTAAAACAATGAGGTACATAATTAAAAACATCATCATCTTACATTAGACATCTCAATAAAAACCTCTTTGAAAATAAACCTATAAAGAACATCCATCATCAAAACATTATGTCATTTGACATCATTTAAAGCCATCAAGAATTTTGAACAAATATGTTGCAGGTGAGAGATGTACTTATCTTGCTTGATGAACTTACTAAAATTATTAGCTAAATGACTTAGCGCCTCGGGACCTCAATGCACTCGCTCTTCAGAGAATTCATGTCATAAAATCATAGAATTAACATCATCTAAATATGAAAATCATAAAAATCCTAGAAGCCCTAATTTCAATTTTCTAGAATAACCCTAAAAATCAAATCCGTAAATCTAACATCTCCAATTTGAATTTCTATTATCAAATCTTTCAATTCATCACTCTATGACATCAATTCATCACCTAACTCAATATATTTCCCCAATTCCTAAATTCCATGAAGCCCTAGAGTTCAAAATCCCCAAATCAAAAGCGTTAAGGAAAAGTTCATTTAATCTCCGATGAAATCAAGGCAATAGACTCCCAAGAAAAGTGAATCGCAGAGGTTTGGTGGGAAGAATTCACCAAACCTCTCTTTTCTTAAAGGAGAAGGAGAATGGAGGTTGAGAGAGAAATAATGATAACTTTCTGAGAATATATCTGATATGATTTAGACTTTTGGGTTTTTGGCTTTAATAATTAATATTAATCAATAGGTCTGAAAAAATTATCTAAAAATATCAAATTCAGATAGTTGTATCATGTCGAAGTAAGGAACCATGGCATATAAGTTTTGAATATATTCCATTCCGAGAGAGTTGAAAAAGCACTATATCTCGTTGAAAGGTTCTATACATCTGCTCTTTCTCAAAGCATTTCTTTAGACAAAGATCCAAAATATGATTCAAATCCAATATAGCACCTATGGGTACATAAGAAATGTATTGATCGATTCCTTTTAATGAATAGATCCGATCACAACTTCAAATATGGAATTCAAAGGGATCAAATAGGAAATGATACTCTGATATTGGGGAATCTCATTGCTATTACTCAAACAAGCATGAAACGTATGCTTGCGTATTCGTCCATAGGTCAAATTGGATATGTAATTATTGGAATAATTGTTGGAGACTCAAATGGTGGATATGCAATCATGATAACTTAAATGATGTTCTATATCTCCATGAATCTAGGAACTTTTGCTTGCATTGTATCATTTGGTCTATGTACCAGAATTGATAACATTCAAGGGCTAAGATTAAAAGTTAAATAGTGATCTAAGGGTCCAAAATAAGCCTAGGGAGGTTACCAAGTCGACCCTTTTTAAAATCCCTTTTTTTTTTTTTTTTTTCTTTTCTATGAAGCGACGTTGTAGCAGCACGCGGCTGTACTTACTTGCTTACGCGGCACCCATTTATGAGGGCTGCAGCGCTCTGTGCTTGGGTTTTTGACCCAAAAGAGCCCCCAGAGTGTCGTGGCACCCGTATAATGACGCTGTGATGCCTGATGCTCGACAAGCCTCTAATTAGCGCTGTTCAAACTAACTCATCTATTCGTGCTTTAGCCTATTTTACACCAAATTCAACTATATATACATGGGCAACCTATCATCCTAAAATCAACATAAAACTAATGTAAAATTTTATAGTTCTTACTTTACTTATCTTTCACATAAAACATGAATCCTTGAGCGTATTAAAGCCCTTTCACCATCACTTGCAATATACTTAAAAATACGTTAGATAGAGTATCTAGAACATTCGAGCATTACAGTTTGAATTATATTTGAAAATTTTTTGTCGTAAATGAGATTTTCAATCTTCACATGAGGTGTATGTGAACTTTTTGTGATCAATTTAACAGCAAGTTAAGCCACTACAACAATTTGGAAAATTAGAAGGAAAATTCTTACTTAGATATTTAGAGGATAAGTAGTAAACATGTGATAATTTAAGAGTATTAGTGCTAAATACACAAGGAAGTTTGTACAAACTAACATTAAATAATTAATCGAACTTTTCATGCACGTTTCCGCGCTGCTAATTAATTTGAATTTAAATGTTTATAAAATATTAGAAATTGCATTAAATAGCATTTTTACGAAATTAAAAGAAATAAAAAAAAACGTGATTTAAACATACGTAAAATAGATTATCTCCTAAAAGTGTAAATAAATTTGACATATGTAAATAGATCTCTTCAAAAAATCATATAGATTATTTACTTAATAACTTTATTATTTATCCTAATTTTAAAAAAAAATAAACCTATTATTTATTTTAATAATATTTATTAAACTTCTTTGTCCCTTTTATAAGTAGACAAAGAAATAGCAGTGGTTCTCAAATCAATTACATTTATCAAAGTTTGTTTAATTTCTAGTACAATTATCAGCTGCAATATCGTATTACAAGGACACATACAATTAACTTTCCTAAAAGATTTATTCTAGAAACCCCGTTGGCATGGTCGTCACGACCAAGCCCTACTCTTAACTCTTAATGTTGACTTTCTAAGTTTCGTTTACTATTATTATTATTATTATTATTATTTTGTGATCAAATATTTAGTTTTAATGAAAAGACTTGACTTTGACGATGTCTTGGTTCACCAATTCATCATGGAAAAAGTCGTCCTTGGATCAATCCCAATCACAGAGGACACGGTTGAAGGACTCTTACGAGGCATATGCTTACATCAATAATAGGGGAAGTGTCCACGCATGAGCTTTTCATGATTTAGAAGTCAATCCTTCCCCACAAAATAAATATAAAAAAAAAAGAATCTTAAGCATTCGGATTAGAAAAAGGGTATTTGCATAAAATAATCAAATATAAACCTTATTTTAAAAAGGGAGTCTATTAACACCCCCCTTCCCACCCATTTTTTTTTTTATAAATTATTTTATTACAATTTTGTCCACTGGTAAAATTACTTATAAGTACAATAATGTTTACAAAAATCATTCATTACACCCATCCTAAAAAAATACGCTACTTAACCTAGTAAAAAAAAAAAAACACTCATGCCCTAATTGCTCAGAAGAATACAATATGAACATGAATATAGTGATTGTGAAAGAGTAAAGTGTGTTTTTCCTTTCACAATTTCTGTATATGAATTGTTTTCTTTGAAGTTGTTTCTATTCTGGAGTGAATTTTTTTTTTAATTATTATTATTCGTTTACAATTTTTTGCGTTAACTTTTTCCTATCTTTTGAATTCGTTTTATATATTTTGATCTTTCATGTCGTTAATCATATAGCCATTGTCGGACCTTTACTTTTTGATAAATTTTACAGTTGCTTTACATATGTAGTCTTGTTTCCAATATTTTTTGTCGTCATGCTGCAGTAAGTCTTTTTTCTTTTTCATTTTTAGTATATGTGTATAAAATAAAGGTGAAGATAGATTAAAAGAAAAAAAGTTTTTTAAACCCTTAGAAACTCATTTTTATAAAATAAATGTAAATTAAAATTATTACTTACTAGCTACAACAACCCGTTTGGTTCGCAGGTTTGAGTTGATATTTTGAAGTTAAAATAGTAAATTTTGTTGACTTTTCAGAAAAGACAAAAAACTTTTTAGGAAAAAAACAAAGACTTTTGAGGAAAAAGACAAAATTTGAATTGAAAAGTTGGAACCAAACCTGCCAACCAAACGGAGCCTAAATTGTTAATTATCAAAACTTAAAAAACAAATCTAGACATATACATATGTATATATATTTAAAATTAAAAAAAAAAAAAAAAAAAAAAAAAAAAGACTAGAGTTTGTTTGAATTGAACATATGGATCTGATTCGGGAAACCCCTATACTTTCTCACCTACGTGTACACAAACATATAAACATAGATATTTAGTGGAAGCTAGGAGAGAAAGACGTTTGGAGGACTATTGTACACGTTTTAAATCATTAAATAATGCCACACGTCAAACTCATTACCATATAGAAAATTAGCCCCTTATATATATATATATATATATATATATATATTCTATGAATTATGGTGATAAAAAGTGTACTAAGAAATCTTGATTAGGTGATTGTTCTTTTAATAACGTTATCAATTTTCATCTTACTAAATTTATTACTTTAAAGGAAAATAATACAAAGTTGTTTCGCAGGGTAAATAAATAACTGTTGAAAGAAAATAAAGCTGAGACGCCTATTAAAACTCCTTAGAAAAGCCCGAAAGCAGTTTGAGAGGATTGATCATGAACTATTTCCTTAAAAGTAGTTTTCAAAAATAACTCGTTTAAAACCTTTTACTCAAAACCCGTTCGAAAAATTGTTTTGAGATATATTGCTAAACATCATAATCAATAGAGTGGGTCTCACTTATGAGCTTTCTATTATGAGATACATTATCTATTAGTATATATCATTTTAAATACCACTGATATTTTTAACATTCTTTGTTATATTCTGTAATATGCTGCTTCCAAGTAATTTAGCATAATACGACTAATCTGATCTTCCGCGAGACAGAATTGACTCTTTCTTCTTCCCTAGCCACGAGGCACGTACCAACTACCAGGAAAGTACGTTAGCAATGACTAAAGAATAATAAATAAATAAATAAAAACAGCAAGCAAACTATATATATATGTGTGTGTGTGTGTATGTATAATCGGTAGGCCTCTTACTCGACTTTCAGGCTTTTCTTTGAGTTGGCTTTTTGATTTCATTTGCTTCCTTTGATAGTGAATTCTTTTTCAGTCATCAACATGGCTCCTAATGCCTTTTCCTCTAGTGCAATTACCCCGATGTACGATGTTTTTATTAGTTTCAGAGGCGAGGATACTCGTTATGGTTTTGTTAGCCATCTTTACGCTGCTTTGGATCGGAAGAAAATCAGAACTTACATCGACGACAAGAGGCTCGAGAGAGGATGCGAAATCTCTTATTCACTAACACAATCGATTCAGGAATCAAAAGTTTCCATAATTGTTTTCTCGGAGAACTATGCTTCTTCCTCGTGGTGCTTAGACGAACTTGTTCACATACTCCACTGCAAAGAAAGGTATTGCCAGATTGTAATACCCGTCTTCTACCACGTAGAACCCGCACATATACGCAAACTACAAGGGAGTTTTGGAAAGGCCTTTTCGGTACTTGAAGAACGTTTTTCGGACAGAGACGCGAAGGTGAAGATGTGGAGGACCCGCCTTAGCAAGAACGTCAGATCTATCTGGATGGGATTCAAGTGTCATCAGGTAACAATAATCTATATTTTCTCTTCATTATATATTTATATATATATGTATATATGCTTGTGGAATATGTCTTCAAAAATTTTGATCTTCGTTTCTTCTTGTGAAAAATAGCTTGCAAATATTTTGGTATACAAATATCAGTTCCATTATTTTCTCATACAAATTTAGCTCTATCTTCCGTCTTTATTGATTTATCCAAACCTTATACACTAATCACAACCCGTATAAAATTCACATTAATGACTTAATTACTAGTGCTAGTTAATATCCCCATTGGCACCACTCATATGGCTACTTGTGAGCAATTTGAAACGAACTTTTAAGATTAACAATACATGATAACCAAAGCAATCTTATTAAGTCACATCCACAATTATATATTTATGTATTAGACAATCATAAAAACTAAATAACCATAAGGAATCTTATACCTCCAACCGTTAAAATGTCCATACAATAGCAGTTTGACGAAAGTAATTTAAGTAAATAGCAGTAATTTGAAATATTTAAATAAAAAATTTTATTAGGTAAATAGAAAATTTACTATGTAAACAACAACTTTTTTAGATTAATAACATATTTTAAAGAAATAATAAATCTTTCTCCTGATTATAAATTTGTTATTTTCGACTATTTACTCTAAATTATTTTAAAATTTGCTATTCTCTTTTATTGTTTATGTAAAAAAAATGCTATTTACTTCTTTCTCTCGAAAAAAATTCTACAAACAATTTGATGTTCTGTCTTTCAACAAACAATTACGTGTCCGAAATGGAAAGGGAATAAAAATAATTAATGAGCTTAACAGCTCTTTCTCCCAAAAATTTTCTATAAACAAAATTTGATATTCTATCCATATCAACAAACAATAACGTCACGTGCATGAAATGGCAAGGGGACATACAATAATAATGAGCTTAACTGCCTTATATGTCCCCTGATATTTGGATATATATAAACTCAAATTCTCCCTCACAGTTCAAAATTAAACCTATTTTTAAATGTTATGTAGCTGTTCTGAGTCTAATTATGTACTTACTATAGGTCTAAAATACATAATTAAAAACAAGAAACTTTGTGAAAAACTTTTTAATTTTTTTGTGGGTAAAAACTTTATCAAAAAACTTGAAAAGGGGTGTTTGTTCTCATGAACTATTTGATAGTAAAATTACAATTTGAGGGATTTGAGGGCTTAATTTAAACACTCTAACGTTAAGAATGACCTTAAAAGTCAACAAATTATTTGATTGAAAAAAAAAAGCTAGAACTCCATTTTAAAGAAAAAAAAAATGAACTAGAGCTAACAATAATAACAATAGAAAACTTCTAGATTAAATCTTGCATTAGTTCCTAGTGTCAGGAAGAATATATTCACTGTAGTTCTTAGCTTCATTTCAGTTCTTATTATATTGATGAAGTATTTTCTTTCCTAGATCTGAAGCCGAGTTGGTTGATAAAATTGTTCAAGACGTGATAAGAAAATTGGATCGCATGTCACAATCACCAAGTGATTATTTAAAGGGCTTGGTCGGAATCAAGAAACGGATGGAGAAAATCGAGTCATTGTTATGTATGACCACCCATGACGTTCGTATCATAGGAATTTGGGGCGTGGGCGGCATAGGCAAAACGACCCTGGCTAGGGTTGTATTCGGCCAACTATCTTCTCCGTTTGAAGGTCATTGCTTTCTTGCAAATGTTAGGGAAGAATGGGGGAAAGGCCGAAAAGACGATTTGCAAAAGGAACTTTTCTCTAAACTATTAGAGGAAGATGATCCGTACAATGTCTGGAGTAGGCTCTCTAACAAAAAGGTGTTAATCGTTCTTGATGACGTGAATGATGAAGAGCAATTGGAATACTTGATCGGAGATTTCAATTCTTTGTTTGGTCGTGGAAGTAGAATTATTGTGACAACAAGAGATAGGCAGATATTAAGAAGGTATGTCGGAGCTGATGATGATGCAATATACAAAGTCGAAGAGTTAAACAACCTTGAAGCTCGTGAACTCTTAGATTTGAGTGCTCCTAAAGGAATTTTTTCCACAACTGGATTTATTGAGATGTCGAAATGGGTGGTAGATTATGCTAAAGGCATTCCACTCGGCTTGAAAGTTTTGGGTAATTTCTTAATTCATTTGAAGGAAAATCAAAACTGGGAAAGCGGACTGAATGACCTAGAAGATGCTCTTGATAACAAAATTCAGAATCTGTTGAAGGTAAGCTATGACGGACTGCAAGAAAAGGACCAACAGACATTTCTTGCTATCGCAAGTTTCTTTAATGGGGAAGACCGAGATTTTGTGGAAGAATTCTGGAGTGCTTGTGGTTTCTCGGCAAAAGCAATAATAGATAATCTCTGTGACAAATCTCTTCTGATTATCACAGACTCCAACAGATTGCAGATGAATGATTTGGTACAAAAAATGGGTAGGAAAATTGTATTGTCCACTAAGGAGCTTGGAAAGCGTAGTTGGTTGTGGTCTGCTTCAGATGTCGTCCATGTTTTGAGAAAAAATACGGTACGCAACACATTGAGTTTCCTCTGAAAATTGCATTAACTTTCTTAAGAAAAATACTGAAACGACATCTCTTGAAAAAAAAAATACTAAATTTAATTTCTAGCTTTTAGTAAATATATTAATTTTTTGTTCGTACTCGTTTCTTTTTGTCAGGGAACCGGACAAATTCAAGGAATTTACCTAGATACAAATTCAACTGATGTTTTTGAGAAGTTAGATCTCGATCCTGTTGTCTTCGAGAAAATGCAAAATCTTGTGTTTCTTAAAATCGTCAATGGGGAACCGCATATGCTACACTACTTTTCTCAAGATATTTGGTCTCTTCCTCCAGCACTAAGGTATCTTGGTCATAAATCCTTCGAAAACATGCATAATCTAGGGTTTAATAGATCCACGGATGAGGTATCGCATAAGCTACACTTTCCTCAAGATATTAAGTCTCTTCCAACTACACTAAGGTATCTGGAGTGGTGGAACTACCCTTCGAAATCTTTGCCGTCAAATTTTGTACCACAGAATATTGTCGAGCTTAAAATGCCACATAACAAACTGAAGAAGCTATGGAGCGGCGTTCAGGTATATTAGATTTTCATACTTTTGTTTGTTAAAAGTATGTCGTTACGTTGTCTTCTCTCGTCAGTTTATATTTAAAAATAATAATAATAATCTATGCCATTACACATTCTAATTAATATTTACTCAATCATTGCAGAATCTTGGAAACTTAAAGCACATAGATTTGAGTTTCTCCTACCGTCTGAGTCAAATTCCGGATCTCTCTTGTGCTCCCAAACTTGAGAGTATAATTCTCGTATCTTGTTGGAGTTTAAATAGCGTTACGCCACTCAAATTTCTAATTGTTGATGAGCATACTAGATCTGCAGAGCCTTGGAATTTCAAGCATGGAAGAAAGCATGGAACTCTTAATTTCGATGGTTGCTCTGGTCTTAAATCTCTTCCAAATATTACAGGGAATATCAAATATATAAGATTGTGTTCCACTGCGGTAAAAGAATTACCTTCATCAATTTCATCGCTCGAGAATCTTATTTCATTAGACCTCAGCAACTGCGAGCTCAAAAATCTTCCAAGCATCAAATATCTTTATAGGTTGATTGAGTTACGGATTAGCGATTGCAAGAACCTTCAATCCTTACCAGAGCTTCCTTTGTCTTTAGGACTTCTTGATGCGTGCGGATGCACGTCACTGAAGACTGTTTCAAATTCGATCTCTAGACAAGTAGAAGGTTGTTGGAATGACCATCAAGTTACACCAGACACGGAATTTCTATTTGGCAATTGCTCCAAATTGGATCAGACAGCACGTATCCAAATTACGATTCAATCTCAGATCAGAATTTTGCGCACAGCAACTTTATCAGTCTCACAATCTGAAGAAATGTCGCGTGTAAGTCTCTTGCTTCTGTTGTTTATATCAATTTGAAAAGAATTTCTCCATCAAAAAATCGTGCATTTGACTCCAATATCAATCTCGTTGCAGGTGTTCTGTGGAAAGCCTTCCGTTAGTTGTTGTTTTCCGGGGGATGAAATACCGTATTGGTTCAGCAATCAAGAGGAGAGATCTTTGATAAGTATTAAGCTTCCTCCAAATTGGCATAACAACAACTTCCTTGGTTTTGCTCTCTGTGTTGTTTCAAAATTTTCCTATCCAACAAGCTTGGCGTCATCCCGTTTTTCTTCAATGCTTACGCCTCTGAAAAGAGCTTATACAGAATACCATTTTGAGGTTAAATGTGAAATCTCGTTTAGATCTAATCGTGGTGAAACTAGTCCCAGATTTCTTTGCCCGTTCCAGGACGAGTCTCCGGGAAGGAGGAGGAGCTTTGTCAGAAGTCTTAGCTCAAGTCATGTACTCATGTGGTACAAGTACGAGGACTACCATGAGTATCTTGATGCAACGGAGGTGTCATTTGAATTCCAAGTTTTGTTTAACAAACGTGGTGTCTCTTATTATTGTGCTGACTACATTCGAAGATGCGGGATCAGTTTTCTATCTCTCCAAGACGCGAAGGAATTTGGCATCATTGACAATGCCAAAACAAATGGACATCGTTGACAAAAACGAAGCACATTATACCGAAAAGGAAATATCTGAAAATGACTTCAGAATTTCATAGTTTTACTATTTTGTAAAAATAAATAATGATAAGTAAGGATTTATGATAAATGAATAATTAATTGGGCCGGATAATCAGGATACCCATAGTAACCACAAGGAGGTTACTAATTTTTATATGACAAGCTTTGGACTCAAGATTACAATGGTAACCTAATAAGAAACTATGAGATCTTATAACTGAGATTTATGGTAAGTAAACCATCAAATGTTGTTTGGTTGTTAGTTGATTAAGAGCCTAAGGTTACAATTAGTAAGCAAGTTAAATATCAATTTTGTATGTAAGGGGACATATAACTAAGATTATGGATAATGGTTGGTTTGGGTACCAACAATGAATGTGATAAGTTATGGTAATATAGCATGATTCTTATCTTACGTCTTTTTGTAAATAGGTGACTAACTGTTGTTGCAACTCGTTGGAGTAACAAACCTCCAATTTAGTAAAAACCTGTAAGTACAAACTCCGCCTACAACATAAGCAAAATGGTTTTATTGATTGTATGTTTTATAACTATACATTTATTTATAAATGTGTATGATTTATGATTCATGTTATGACATCATAAAGCATGTCCACTATTGATAACTCATATGATAATAATAAGACCAAGTTTCAAGTAAGAAACTATTTTAAGAATATGATGTTTATGAAAGATGATAAGTAAGTTCTGTGTCGTACCGACCTGCTCTAGGTTAGGTTTAGTCCGTGGTTTGAGTTGGATTCGGCTGGCCGCCCCAACCATTCCATGGCAGCGCGCCACGGTACGTACATTTACGTTAAGGGCCCATAGTATGTTAAGTTAAGAAAGAATAAGAAAGCATAATCAAAGCATAATTGGTTCATGCATTGTTTTGCTTTATTATGAAATGTTTTTGCAGATAAATAGTTGTACTTGCTGAGCGAAAGCTCACAACTTACGTCTATGCTGTAGGTAAGTTCCCTACTAGCAATATTTGATACAAGATGGTGGAGCGCAGCAGAGCTATCTATGAGATTATGGGCTGGGAACCACTACGCATTTTGTCGTTATATATGTATGCAGTTTTATATGTTTTCCGTTTCAAACTCGAGTGCTTGAATTGGTACTTATATCTATATATATATATATATATATGTATGTTTATATGGAAGTGTATGGATCAAGTGAGAAAAAAATATATATAGTCCAAATTTCCGACTAATAACTAAGTACGTAATTATGTATGTTATGTAAGTTATGTAAGATGTAACGGCCTACGTTAAGGCGGGTCGTTACAGTTGGACTTTAATTAAAGGTAAAAAATTAATTTTTAGTCTTGATCAATAATAAAGTTTCATATGCAATTTGAAATTGGAATATATCCTTAGTGCATGTGTGGTCATTTTGAATGCTTAATCTTAATGAACTTATAGTGATTAATTCCTCATATGAATATATGGATGTCAATTTGTAACGACCCGCCTAGTACAGGCCGTTACCATGCATACATACTTACATACTGAACTTCTTATACTTACTTACATACTTATGAAAACAGCGGAAATTTTTTTTTTTATATGGCATACGAGTGCAACATATAAAAGTATCTTTAGCAAAATATTTACCATAACATAATTTCATAAAGAACAAAACGCGTAGCAACTAGATTTCCCACATTTCACAGTTTGCCCCGCCATGCCCTTCCATCTTGTATCAACCATTGCTGACGGTTGCTTACCTACAGCATAAACGTAAGACAGTGAGCTTTCGCTCAGCAAGTACAACCTCCTATACCGCGATAAAACAAAACAAACATAATTTAACCTTACATATTCTAGCTTAACTTATCATGCATATCATATCATTTATTATCTTCATTCATCATAACATAACATACATGTCATAATGCATGGTCCATTTATGCTTATTTTATGCTCAATTCATGCTTAACTTACTTTCATTTCTTATCTTACTTATGGGCCCCTTAACATAAGTGTCCGTACCGGGCGCGCAACTATGGACTTACTCTTGCCATAGCTCAACCCGACCTCACGCGGGTCGGTACGACACATGTAGACTTGCTTGTCATTATAACTTTCATAGTTTCATATTTTGATCTTATTCTTATTAATTGGTGAACATACTTCGTGATGTCTCACACAATTAAATCATGATTTTATCTCAATCATAGCCATAACCTATCATATATCCTCTCATAACATGATTCTAACATTTCATAACATATCGTAACATAACATTTCATAACATATCATTACTTATCATACTTCATAACCTAGCACACAACATCGAATCAAAGTGGCATATACATAGCATATCAATAAAATAGCAACAACCATATAACATACAATAAAGCATACGCCTCTAGCATACATCTAATAATGATATACTTGGACAAGTAACACAACAAGCCTATGTTGTAGGCGGTGGTTGTACTTACCTCTCTGGCTATGTCCTGCATTAAGCTGCTTCTTCTCAGAGTACAGCTGCAGGTTCCCTCATGCTCGTTGAAGGACATAGGTGAGGTTCTAATCAGTATTGCGGAATGTTGATAATCTAACCAACAAGCTTACATAATCCTAATTGTATGTCCCCAATACTAGATGTCTTACTGGGTTACAAATAGTAACCCTATTATGAATAGCAACCAAATATGAATTAATTCTTTAAGAGGTTACGTTGGGTAACCTCATGTGCTAAACTCTATACATACTGTTAGGGTTAGGTTACCTTCCTAACCTTGGGTTTTATTATAATTATTGGGTTTCCCTAATTAACCCTATATCTTAGCCCAATTTATTAATCTTAGTATCCTTTAGGGTTATCTTGTCTAACCCTTAAGGTTAATTATAATTAGACTCTTGATCAATCAAAGTTAACCCTATATGGGTCAAACTTGAGCTATAGGCCTTGGCCTAGTAACTTGGATATTATTTCCGGTTATTACCCGAAATCATTTTACTTACCCAGTTTGGTTTAAAAATCCATTTTCCATTTCTTTGGAAACTTGGGTAAATTAACTTCAAAAATCTTTTACATAACTCATAAAAATTCATATCCTTGAAATAGGTTTTTGAAAAATCATTTAGGGCTGGAAACTGCCTTTGGAACAGTTTTCCTAGTCAAAACAGTGGTTTTGGGAAAAGATATAATTTTTCGGAACTGTTTTTAGAAAATCCTGTACAGGAATTTCCTATTCCCTGCACAGTCTTTATAAAACCGTGTCAGTTTAAAAATCCATTCTGATTTTGAAAAAATTGTCTTTACGAAAGTTCTAGCTCTCGAAAAATCCTAAAACTTTCATGTTTTGAGAAAAATCCAGTTCTGCTTGTATTTGCGTCAGTTTTTGTTAGAAACTGGCTGATCCTGTAAACTGGGTCTGGCAAGACTAGCCACGGATTTTTGTAAAAACGGAGACCATTGGAGCCTCATTTTGGGATTCTGCCCGAGCTACCTTCTAGGAAAACTCGTTCTGAACAACTTTTATGTTTTACGTTTCACCCAGTTCGGCCTTTAAAGGCCTCAAATTCCACTTTTCCCGAAACTGGGCAGTTGGCACCCGAACTGGCAGTTTTGGGTTTTAAGTTCGTTTTACGTCCTATTTCGTGTAATCTAACTCAACCGATCACGCGGGAGCCTAGATAGCATACATGCAGCGTTTTCTAACGTCCCATATGAACCAACATGCAACTCAAACGTGCCCATGCAAACCAAAACCCGCATTAACCTAGCCTAGGTTTGCATGGTTCTAACTTTGCATTACAATCAAACCATTCATCATCCATTCACCCTTAAACTTAGCAGTCCAACATGCACTGCCTAGGGCAGATTGTGGACCAAAAATCAGGGGCATACAACCATTCACATCTAGCATGCAACCTATCAATCAACAAGTATAAACATAACCAAATCAAAGCTATTAAACCAAACCACTCTTAACCCTAAATCAAGCACCACACCTAACCAATCTAGGGCAAAGAAAACTTGAGCTTATGCTCTTACAAATTTCAACTTGAAATACAAATAAATTTCAAATTGAAAGCTTAATTGAAAAGGTTTGAGCTAAAGAAATTACCTTGGCTCAAGGCTAGGGTTTGGGTCCAAAAACTTCCACACCACACACGGTTTTCACCATACCAAGTTGCCAAAATATTTGGTTTGGCCTCAAGATTTGTCCTTCACCTAAGGCTCGGCCACACCACCCTTGAAACACTAAAATTGCAGTTTTTTTTTTTTTTTTAACTGCTTTCCCTTGCTCAAAACCGTGGCTGCCCTAGACCAAAACAAAATGGTCTCAAAACTTGTTTTCGGTTGATTGAATCAAACCCGAATTGACCCTAACTTTTCCCCTTAAATTTTTTTTTTCTCGACTCCCTCTCACTTTCTTACTCGGTTTTGGATGGGCAGAAAAATGGCAAGAGTTTGGCTAGATGTTGTGAAAAATGAACAAGGACCACCCCTATTTATAGGCAAAAGAAGAACTTTTTAAAATTCAATTTTGACCCCTAAATTTTTGAAAAATTTGCCAATTGGCATGCAAGGTGGCCGGTCATTCCCTTGTGGAAGAAGCAAAAATATTTCTAGAACAAGACACTTGTCATTCAAGGCTTGGTTCATGGAATTATGATGTCATAATTCCAAATAAGGATGATGTCATAATTTAAAAGGTATATGATGTCATCCTAAGGCCTTGTTTGGCTAATTTTTTGAAAAGCAAACCCATTTTAAGCTAACACAGATAAATCTAATACTATGTTTACTAATACACAGTACAATTCAGTACTGTTTTACTTGACTGCAGTCCAAAATTTATTTGCGTAAAAATGGACTATATAAAATTTTTCTTATACTTCCAAGCCCTTTTTGGTCTTTAATTCCTACTAGGTGTGCTTGATTTTCTAAGGTGGTTTTCAAAGCCTATTCATGCTATCTCAACCGTAAAGACGGTTTTTACCGTATTCTTTATCACACAATACTGCAAAGTCACTCCTTTGACCGTTCTTGGTCAAACTTTGACTTTCTTAGTCAAACTTTGACTTTCGTAAAATCATGTACTTTTTCGTCCCTTTTGTCTTAAAAGGTCCGTTGCTAATCTACATAGTCCATTTTGAGTTTTATTGATCCTGAAAACTCATAAAATGTAAGAAAACTCTTAACCGAGCTTCTCTTTTAATAATACCTTGATGGTATACATTTAATTTCTTTAAAAAGAAATAGTAACATTGAAAAATCTAGATATTACACCATTAGCTTATCGGAATAGGCTATTAGGTAAATTAGTGCACTTAGTAAATAATTCAATTAATTGAAATTAATCAATCGGAAAGTAAAATTAATTCAAATGATAATTATTAGGGTGAAATTGATCACTTTAATTCCAGTTATTTTTCTTTATTTATTTCTCGCATCCTGCTTTGTTTGTTTTCTATTTCGATTGTTCAAATAATTTTAGAGTTAATGCATTTCGATAATCAATTAAAATTAAATCCAATCTCTGCGGGAACGATACTCTATTCAATAATTTATTACTTGTTTGATTCATATACTTACAAGTTAATTTTCACAATAGGTTTTAAACACACTATTAATATAGAGTGTGGATGTAGATCACATTTCTTTGGACTTGTTAGTAAGTGATGTTGAATAATACTAACGGTGTCCTTTAGTATTGTTCATAGAATAAGAGGTCAGCTTGTACTCGAGGACCAATTCCATACAATAACAGTAGAAAATAAACAAACTATAGCAAACAGAGAAAGGCTATGCTACTCTGACCATGCGATACTACTACGAATACTCAATTGCTTTATCACTTTATAATAATGTTTGAGTTTTGTTCCTACTAACTTTTTCAACTGCAATGCCCTACACATCAAATTCTTAAAATGGTAAGGAACACTAATGGTGTTGAAAATCACACGCTAAAAATATGAATCCCATGAATGCGGTTCACAGATAGAGTCTACAGTGTGCTGTTAAGCACTGTGGTAGCCCCAAATATTTTTCATTTAGACATTGTTTGGGTAATGAATCCTGACTTTTATTTTGAAACCCGAACCACTTTCTCTTCTTTTTTTTTTTTTTTTTTTTTTTTTTGGAAAGGCACCTAAATGACACGAATTTAAAGATCATTACACCAACATGACACAAAATATAGACACTAGACCAACATGACACAAAAGTAAATCAAAGTAAACTAAAGCTTGTGTCATGTTGGTCAAAACTAAATGGGAAATTTGTATCATGTTAGTCAATAGATGAAAAAAAGATGGTTATTTGAATAATTTGCTCTTTTTTCCCCTCTCTCCTAAACACCAATTTGAGGTTAAATGCAAAGTCTCGTTTAAATCAAATCGTGGTGAAATTAGTCCTAGATTTCTTTGCCCATTCCAAGTCGAGTCTTCGGGAAGGAGGAGCTTTGTCAGAATTCTTAGCTCAAGTCATCATGTGCTCATGTGGTACAAGTACGAGGACTACCATGATTATCTTGATGCGACGGAGGTGTCATTTGAATTCCAAGTTTTGTTTAACAAACCTGGTGTCTCTCATTATTGCGATGACTACATTGGAAGATGCGGGATCTGTTTTCTATATCTCCAAGACGCAGAGGAATTTGGCATCATTGACAATGCAAAAACAAATCGAAATCTTTGACACAAACGAAGCACATACCGAAAAGGAAATATCTGAAAATGAAAGAGGAATTAATAATGGAGAAGAAGAGAGAAATTTGGGAAATGCTCAGTTCCAAATAAATGAAATTTGAGAATGTCGTCTTCCATATATCCAATTTGGACAATACAATAAGAAAAATGCCCAGGAACACCACTGGTGCTAATTAAACACTAATAATAGATCAATGCGGGTCTTATTTGTGGAACCCACGTATATCATTGGACTCATCTTTTATTAATAAGAGGTACTTAATAGTACTACTGGTGCCGTTTAGCATTGTTAATAGAATAAGAGATTTGCTTGTACACATGGACCAATTCTATACTATAACAGTAAAAAATAACAAACTATAACAAACAGAAAAATATTATGCTACTCTGACTATACAATACTACTTATACGGACAGTCTCGAGTGCATTAACATTTTAGGATAATGTGAGTTTTGTTCCTTAAATTTTTCTACTACGAGGCCTTATAAGCCAGGTTCTTAGAACATTAAAGGGGTACAGATAGTGTTGAGCACCACCTACTAATAAAATATAGATCTCACAATATACATATAGAGCCTACAATAGTGAGGTTTAGCCGTGGTGATATCCCAAATATTTTTCATTTAGATAGCGTTTAGGTAATGAATCCGGATTTCGAAATCCAAACATATCTTTTTTTTTTCCCTCTCTCCCTCTCCCCGAAGACACCTATTGAATAGACAATTCTAGTTTGAACAAACAAAAAAAAAAAAAAAGGTTTGAACTTTCATTCTTGACTCATTTGCCAATTAAAACCTTAAATTAAGAAATGGGATGTAACGCCGAGCTTAATTAATTTAAAATAACTAAGCTTAAAATATATTTATATATGTTTAGTATCTTATTAGTATTATTATTAAGTGTTTATTAGTAGTAATGTTAATCATGTTATATGAAATGTATTTTTTTAGTATTTATGTACTACTAAAAAATTTTAACAACAGTTTTTAAGTAATTGTGCAGAGGAGAGTTGACAACCGCCGGAAGTGAAGTTGATCAATGTGCTTGGTCCATAAGATTCTTTGTACAAGAATGGTAATCTAAAGTTAAAGTATACTTTAAATGAAGTTTATTAAAGTTTTTATGGACTTGTTTGCAAAGAAAATATATTTTTAAGGAGGGTAGCATAATTTAAGATTTTTTTGGGCACTTTATGTAATTTTTAAAAATTGTTGCTGCTATCTTTTAAGTGGGTTACAGCTGCCTTTAGTGGTATTAGGCTGATATAATCAAGTTCCTCTTCTCCCTCCCTTAACAGCCGTTCTCTGCACAAAGAAAGAAAAAAAAGAAAAAGAAAACAAGAGGAAAAACCCAAACACCAAAACACGAAACTCCATCAACTGATTTCTCCATCATCATAAGACCTTCTTTCCCCTCCAAAACCACAAAACAAAACAAGGCTAAGCGTCCTTCAAAAACCCATTCTCGGATTCCAGCCATTAACCATTTTTCCTTGAACCTAGTTGAGCTCAAGGTGGGGTTTGGCGTCATTTTTGGAGCCCGAATTGTACAAGCTACCTGAGGTCAGTTTTAAGTAGGGTTTTTAGTGGATTTTGAAGCTTTTCAAAGCTAGAAATGTGAGGTTTTAAGTTGAGATGCTATATGTTGAATGTATGCTTGAATTTGAACCCAAATGTGAAATTTCTGATTTAATTCAAGATTTTTGATGGTTCTATGTCATTTGAGATGTAAAACATTGTGAGGTATGATTGAAAAAGAGATTTGATTGTTTTTAACGTATTTTATGAAGTGGCATAAGAGGTGTTTGTGAAAATGTTTGACTGAAATTTGTAAAACAGGGCACTAGGGTTCCGAAATTCGTTTCTCTGTCTATACCCTGTATTTGAAGCTGAAATTTTGTGGAGTTAAAGTAGACATATGAAGCTTGCTCCCCACAAAATTTCACATGAAAATGTTGTAAAACGGATTTTTGGTGAATTTTCAAAAGTCGGGTCCTGTAGCTTGAAATCTGTGGACAGCAACTAGGTAGAGATTTTGTTTGTGCTTAGAATCTGTCCTAAAGGACCTTAAATGGTTTAAAACATTGAAAAGTGATATGATAATGTATATATTTCTATTTTAAATGATTGGTAATGGATTGAAGATACTTTTAAATGTAAAATGACTTGATCATGGATCTTAGGACAAGCCCGATCAACTTCCTCAGTACGGTGGAGTCAATTTCTCTGCGGAAGTTCAATTTTAAAGAGGTAAGTAGGAATTCTACTTACTGTGCCATAGAAACTTAAAAAGTATATGATATAGTGTTTTAATGTTTTTGATGAATGCTTAACATTTCAAATGAGACTATGGATAAAATGTTTCCATTCATTGGAAAGAGTATGATTTGCAAGTAGGAAAGCTAAAGGAAAGTATGGTTTATTGAAATCTTTTATGACATGTTTATAATGTTTTAAAGATTTGTAAAGTTCTAGATGTGGCCTATGAAATGATGGGAATATCTACAGAATGTGTAATCCCATATAATGATGTCATTGGGACTGACTGATACTCACGGATGGGTCTCGAAAGGGACATGACTGATATTAACGTTTGGGAACCCAATGATAATAATGAAAGTGTTTGGCCAAACTTAAAGGAAATGAATGGTAAATGATTCTGTAGTTTAAGCCCAATTTGTGCCATATCTTAATGGTTTTCATGATATGTTTTAAATGTTGATTTGGATATCTATTTGCTGTAAGAAGATTTGAAATCCATTGAAAAACTGTATTTTATTTACAGATTGTAGTTTAAAGGTTTTTGGTATTTAACTATGTTCCGCTTACTGGGCTTTTAGCTCACTTTAAAGTTTCATGGTACAGGTGAGGAAGAAAGGAATGAGGAAGCGATATAGTGGCGGGCTGAACCTCTTTTAGGAACCTGATGTCATGGAACCTATGTACATACTAAACTAAAGTTGTTTCATGAAAAATGATTATCAAAGAACCCTGTGGGCTATACTAGAAAAGTTTTGATTTGAAATAGTGCAAATGATTTGGGATAGTCGTAATCTCGACTCTTCATATTTTGGCTAAACTTTGATGAAGAGTCTGTAAATATTTTATATTAATCTTTTATCATACCATTATCTTCGTTTTACTATGTTTCTGTGTTATAACAGATTTTATAAATGTATAAGTTAGTGACATGTTCTAGTTAAGTTTAGTTAAAAGCTAAACTGGCTAGGGGGTGTTACATAGGATTTCTGTAGGGACTCTATATTCTTGCATTTCCTCGTCAATAAAGTAGGAAATTTCACTCTTTGATATCAATTTTTGCTAGGGCTTGTGTATAATTATATTGGCTATAAAGTTGGGTTTTCTAAGAGAAATTTTCCGTGTTAGTGCATGATCACTCTAAAGTTCTCCAACAAATAAAATCCAAGAGAAGGAGAAATGGTATATTAGTTTGTATTATTAAAATTAGAACATGCTATTCAGCAACCCCTCTCAAATTTTGTTTTGACTATAAATACTCTTTGAAAATGCCAAGTGTATACTCATTAAAATGCTAGTGGCCAGCCACAAAATAGCATCTCACTACCACAAAATTACACATCTCACATTATTACCAAGCTTAACGCGATCAGCACTTTTGGACCATCTAAAACTCATAATTTATTTTAGAATTGCTTTTATACTAAAAGAAAAAGGGAGATAGGGCCAATGTTTCGCTATCTCTACAATGTTTCGCCAATGCTGGGGCAACATTGTTCCCATCTCCAAGATAGCGTAGGGGATGGCACTTGGTTGGACAGAATTTGAAGCTCTATTTTGAAGTTTAGCTTCAAAATAGAGCTGGATTGGAGATGCCTGATGCCCTTAGCGACAACAATTGTCAATGCTAAAAATTAATTCGAGTCTCAAAAAACAAAACGTGTAAAAATATATTGCGCACATGAAATCTTCAAAACCTCTAGCAATGCCATCGAGATAGTGTTTTTATAGTGTATTTGCTAACCAAGGCAAAATCTCCTTTGCTCCACTAGTTAAACAAACTTACATATACAGATTTATCAATTTTCACCTTAACTAAGACTTCTTTTATTTTTTATTTTTTTTTTCCCAAATTTCATTTGGGAGTGGTTGTTAATTTAGCTATTACTTTTCATAATTTCCAGCAAATAAAATGGCATCATTGACATTGCCATACACAAGAGAAGGAGAAATGGCATATAATTACAGAAATTATAAATTATGGTACCTATTGGTAATATCTAATTTGGTGTCTTCAGTCATATACCATTTTATCTAATTCAATTGTTTGGAACCCTGGAAACTACCAAGGACATAAATAAAATATTGAACCTATTTTCTCAAAGGCGTTGATTTATAAAATCCGCCTTGAACTTGTCACAAGTTAGCTGAATATGCTATCTACTCCTTTTTTTTTTTTTTTTTTTTTGGTAAATTACTCGTTTAGTTCCTAACTTTTTTTATTAAGTTACAATTTAGTCCTCGATCTTTTTTTTTTTTTTTTTTTGCTCCTAAAAAGTCCCCTAAATTCTTTAAAAAGATGCAAATTTGTCAATTTTTTTTTTTTCCAACATAATTTATATTTAAGGGAATTGAGGAAAAAAAAATTATATAATTCAACTTACATTAGTCATATCTTGATTTATTCCATCTAATTATAATCTTTTTTAGTAAAAAGAATCAAACTACACCTTTTTAAAGAGTTTAGAGACCTTTTAGTCACACAAAAAAAAAAAAAAAAAAGATTTAGGACCAAATTGAACTTCAGAAAAAGATTAGGGACCAAACAAGTAATTTACTATTTTTTAATAAACCCAACCCGAATTTTAACGTTTACTGTTAGTTCTCACATGACTTTGGAAGATGGTTTTTGGTTGTTCTGTACCTTCTGCTAATCTCTTTATTACTTTATTTAACAATGATATTTTATCATATTCGAGTAATATTATCTAATTGAAAGTGTGGACTTTTTCTTTCTTCCTGGAAGGTACCAAAAAAGTAGGAAAGCTCTTGACTTGCCGGCTTTCTTTGTGTTACCATTCTATTTGTTTTTTAGTACAAAAATCTCGAAATCTCTCCGATAAGAGGAGCGAAAATACAACTCAATTACTTGCGTTGATGTAGATCTCGGGATAGGCGTTATCAAACATGGATGCTGGTGATTCTTCTTCTTCTTCTTCTTCTTCTAATGCAATAGCCCCGATATCACAAAAGTATGAGGTCTTTCTTAGTTTCAGAGGCAAAGACACACGTTATGGTTTTGTTAGTCATCTATACACTGCTTTATGCCGGAAGAAAATCAAGACTTACATCGATGACAGAAGTCTTGAGAGAGGACATGAAATCTCTCATTCACTTATGCAAGCTATTCAGGAATCAAAAGTCTCTATCATTATATTCTCAAAGAACTATGCTTCTTCATCGTGGTGCTTAGACGAACTTGTTCACATACTCCACTGCAAAGAAAGATACCGCCAGATTGTTATACCGGTCTTTTACCGGGTAGAACCCACACATATACGCAAACAACAAGGGAAATTTAGTGCCTTCTTTGAAATTGAAGAACGTTTCAAGGACAGAGTAGAGAAGGTTAATAACTGGAGGGTTGCTTTATCAACAGCAGTGGATCTATCTGGCTGGGATTCCAATGTCATCCGGTAATAAATATATAATATATGTATATATTTATTTTTCATTTCTACTCATATCTTTATTTCTCCTATTTTTCTTTTTTTGTTTGAATTTGCAAATCCCTTCCATTGTTCAACATAATCTATTTAATTACCCTTAGTCTTGTATCTTTAGTTTATTCAACTGTCATAAAATGATCTCATCAATTCACATGAGTTCTGCATTACTAGCTAATTAATTAAGGCCAATAGGAACCCCAATGCTACGATCGGAATTTTAGTTGCGTGCAATTTGATTAATATTTAAGATGCAATATTTAGGCCTTTAGGTTGTCAAATTAGTTTTTGAATTAACCAAAATCCCTATAAGTTTTTTTTTTTTTTTTTAATGAACAATGTTAAATAATGTTGATAGAGAAGTAAAATACTGGTTTTGAAGACTCTCAATTTTTTCAGAAATTGTGCATTTACATTGAATTTATGTTGTGTTATTGGTAGAGAGATGGAAAATAGAAAGGAATGAAAAATAAAATCCCTTGGTGATGGAAGTGGAGGGAGGTTTTCCATCATGTTGTTTGGTAGAATAAGGGAAAAAAATGAAAGAAAATGTCTAGAAATGTAATTTACAATTATAACCTTTTATAAATTAGAGGATGATTAGAGATTAAGGTCAAAATAACTAGAACAATGCTAGAGAACATAGTGATGTTTAACATCACTCACTAATAGAGGGTGGGTCCCATAACATGGGGTCCATCAGTGAAACTCACTTCTCTATTATTGTGATGTTAAACATCATTGATGTTCTAAAATATTTTTCAAATAACTATTCTACCTACATTTGCTTTATCAAATTTTGCCATCCACATTTCTTCTTAAAATTGGAAGGATTGAAAAGTAATGGGACTATGGATTTCCAATTTCCCTTCATGCCTTCCCTTTTTACTCAAGCTTTTCCTTTTACTCTCTAAAATCCCTCCAATTTTCTTCCTCCCCTTTTTCACTCGACCAAACAAAGGGTTAGCGAATAAAGGTGCTAGTGTGCCTAGCATTTTTATCTTCAACTAATTGAATAAACATTGGTCAAAATTGATTAAACAAGGGAAAAGAGAGGAATCTTTCTCTTTCTCTTTATAATTAATGTGTTTGTTTATAAAATGAGGAATCCTAATGTAGTGTTTTAAGTAATGGAAGTAGAAGAAATAACAAACATAAAATTATCCTTGTGGCCTTACTAAATTTAGCAAAGAATTAAATGAGTTTGATAAATAACATTTGATAGAAACTCTAACATTTAGGGACTTAGAAAGAGGCCAAGGGTATTCATAGAAAAACATTCCAAGAGCACAGATGGATATCAAACCTACTAAATTTTTATTTGGGAACAAGAATAGCCAAAAAAATAATAATAATAATATTGGAAACATCTTAGGGCTACATTTTGCAAAGGTTGTTAATGTCAAGAATGTGTCTTTCATATTTATTTGCTTCATTTTAGTTCTTTGTTAGTGAAGTACTTTTTGTTGTACATATGCAATAGATCTGAGGCCGAATTGGTCGATAGAATAGTTGATGATGCAATGCGAAAATTGGATAGCATATCAAAGCAAAGTGATGATTGGAAGGGCTTGATTGGAATAAAGAAACAAACTGAGGAAATCGAATTGTTGTTATGCATGAGCATTCGTGATGTTCGCGTTATAGGCATTTGGGGCATGGGTGGTATCGGCAAAACAACTCTTGCCAGAGCTGTTTTCAACGAACTATCTTGCCAGTTTGAAGGTAGTTGCTTTCTTGAAAATGTTAGAGAAGAATGGACCAAATGCGGAAAGCTTGATTTGCAAAAGCAATTGTTTTCTAAGTTACTGGAAGAAGATAATCCACAACATAATATCAATAGTAGGCTCTCTAAAAAAATGTTGTTACTCGTTCTTGATGACGTGAATGATCAAGAGCAATTGGAGTTTTTACTTGGAGATTTTCAGAATTGGTTTGGTTACGGAAGTCGAATCATTGTGACAACAAGAGATATCCAGATGCTTAGATATGTCGGAGCTGATGCAGTATATGAAGTTAAAGGGTTGAATAACGACGAAGCAATGGAACTCTTCCTTTTGAGTGCCTTCAAAGGAAATGTCCCACCAAGTGGATACATAACTATATCAGAACGAGTGGTAAATTATGCTAAAGGCGTTCCTCTAGCAATTAAAGTTTTGGGTTCATACCTTCGTTGTAAGGAAAAAGAAAACTGGGAAAGCGAATTGAATGAACTCGAACAAACTTCTAATGAAAAAATTCAGAATGTGCTGAAAGTGAGCTATGATGGACTACATGAACAGGATCAACAGATATTTCTTGACATCGCTTGTTGCTTTAAAGGGAAGAATAGAGATTGGGCAGAAGATATCTGGAATGCCTGTGGTTTCCTTGCGAAAACGAGAGTAGATAATCTCATCGAAAAATCTCTTGTGACTATTCAAGATTCCAACACGTTATGGATGCATGATTTGGTACAAGAGATGGGTCGGGAAACTCAACTGTCTAGTAAAGAGCTTGGAAAGCGTAGCAGATTATGGAATGTTCAAGATATCATTTATGTTTTGGAAAATAATTTGGTAAGTGTGGTTTGAGAATTGCATTAAATAATAGTTACTAAAGAATTAATTTACAGCTTTCATAGATAATTTTCTCGATTTACTATTCTCCTCTTTCTGATCTGTTTTTTTTTTTTTTTTTTTAATTTTCAGGGAACCGAAGAAATTCAAGGAATATTCCTAGGCAAATTTCATATCGAAAAGGTGGAGCTTGGTCCTGTAGTCTTCGAAATGATGCATAATCTAAGATATATCATAGTCTGGGATGTCATGTTGCACTTTCCTCGAGGTCTTAACTCTCTTCCTTCGTCACTAAGGTACCTGGAGTGGCACAATTATCCTTTGAATTCTTTGCCGTCAAATTTTGTGCTACGTAATCTTGTCGAACTTAAAATGCCAGGCAGTAAACTTGAGAGACTATGGAACGGGGTTCAGGTACATAAACATATAGGATTTGATACTTATTTTTGTTTATTAGATGAGTATATATACACCTAAATTTAATTATTTTTCTCATTTGTCGCAGCATCTTCGAAACTTGAAGCATATTGATCTTAGTTTATCCGTATATCTGACTCAAATTCCAGATCTCTCTCGTGCTCCAAAGCTCGAGACAGTAAACCTCGCATGTTGCACAAGTTTAGTTCAAATTCCTCCACTCAATTTTCGAATTTTTGATAAGCTCACTAAAGCTGACGAGCCTTGGAGTGTTGATAGAAATAAAAGAAGAAAGCCTGGAACTCTTACTTTTCGTAGATGTATTTCTCTTAGATGTCTTCCGAAACTTTCGGGGAATATCAAATACTTAGACTTAAGCGGAACTGCAGTAGAGGAATTACCTACCTCCATTCCGTCACTCAACAATCTTATTTTGTTGGACCTCAGTGATTGCAAGTTCATCAAGAGTCTTCCGAGCAGCATCCGACAAATGGAGTCTCTAAAATGTCTTAAACTGTCTAATTGCGTGCTTTTTGATAAGTTTCCGGCAGAGCTTCCAAGAAATATTGTTGAATTAAACATGGGGAACACAATGATAGAACAAGTGCCTGCATCGATCAAGAACGTCTCTAGTCTTGAGGTATTTTGTTTGGGTAAATGTCAAAGGCTTGTAAATCTTCCGACCAGCATTTGCGAGCTGAAATCTCTTAGGCATCTTGATCTCCATGAATGCTCCAAACTAGAAAATTTCCCCGAAATATTGGAGCCTATGGGATGTTTAAGGACACTTGATTTAAGTGAAACGGGAATTAGGCGACTACCTGTTTCATTTGAAAAGCTAATTGGGCTCCACAATCTGCTTTTGAATTCCTGTTATTTCTTGCATCTTAATGTCACTCGTATAACGAGTCTTAGAAAGCTCTCCCTTGTAGACTGTCGTCTAGTTGGAAGCCTTGATTGGCTTGGCTGCTTATCCTCTTTAGAAAAACTAGATTTAAGCAAAAACTTAATCAATAGAATATCTTCAAGCATCAAAAATCTCTCCAGGTTAATTGAGTTTCGGGTTAGACACTGCAAGAACCTTCAATCCTTACCGGAGCTTCCTTTGTCTCTAGGACTTCTTGATGTAAGCAGATGCACATCACTAGAGACCGTTTCGGATTCGAAGACTGCACTAGTGCGAGGTCGTTGGAATGAATATCAAGTTACTCCATATAAGGAATTCCTGTTTTCTGATTGCACAAAATTGAACAAAACTTCACAGGCGAACATAATGATTGAGTCTCATATCAGAATTTTGCGCACGGCAACTATATCTGCATCGCAATCAGAAGAAATATCACGTGTAAAGTTTCGTTCTTTTTTTTTTACATGAATTTTGAATAGCATTTCGCGTTGGAAATTTCTTGCATGACTCATTTAATATTCTGAAACAGGTATTTGATGAAAAGCCATCGGTTTATACTTGTTATCCGGGAAATCATATACCGAAGTGGTTCATACATCAATCGAAGGATCCCTCAATAACCGTCGAGCTTCCTCCAAATTGGCATAATGACTTCATTGGTTTTGCTTTATGCGTTGCTGTTGAATTTGAAAAAGGCTACTTTAAATGTCTTCCTTATGCGTTCAAATGTGAAGTTCATTTTAAAACAAATCATGGCGGAAGTCGCAAATTTCATTCCGAGTTCCTGGGATGTTGGAAAAAGAAACCTGAAAATATCAGAAAATTTCTTGGAAATCTCTACTCGAATCATGTGCTCATGTGGTATAATTATGAGGACTTCCATGACTACTTTGATGCAGATGAGGTGTCATTTACCTTTGACATTTCATGTAAAATTCCTGTCGGCTCCGATTTTGGCACTGACAAATTTGGAAGTTGCGGTGTCCGCCTGTTGTATCTCCAAGATGCAGAGGAATTTGGTATCGTTAACAAGGCCAAACCAAATGAAAATGCAACCGTCGACTCAGATACATACAACCAGATGGTGAAAGATCTAGATATCCAAATTGATAGGTAACTTCTTAACTTCTCTAGTCTATCGCATCACTCTTGCAGTTTGTTTTTACATTCTCATCTAATCTCTTCAAACCACAAGGCCTACTAGGATGTTTCTACGCTACGAGTGCCATATTATATCCATTCAGCTTCTTCTCTTTTCGTTGTTCTCTCCAATTTATGGGATGTTTCAAGCCTCTGTATAACAGTATTTGGATTAACTCGAGCTTAATGTTTGTCGTTTTCATTATGTGGAGCCAGTTGAACCTATTTGATCTTCAAACTCCAAAGTAGTTGAATGACGAGTTGATGCCGTTTTGATATTGGTAAAACAGTCATCTCAAGTTTCAACTGCTCTTTTAGCTATGACTTGTATGATTTTCATGTCTTTCTTGAATCCTAACATTGGCAAATCATTGTCTTACTTCTGATTGAATATCGATTTTCCATTAACATGGTCTATAAGAACTTACGCATCTGGTTTTCGTATTTTTTACTGTAAGTTACATAACGAGTATGTCTTCTTTGCAGATGTCTATAATTTACGTCCATAAAAAATGTGTGTCACTCTCACATTGTGGCTTATCTGATTATGGTCGTGTTTTCAGGAACGCCAGTGATATCCGGCGGCTAAAGGATTCTTTGAATCTCCGACGAACAAAATCCAAGGTAGATTGAAGTTTCATAGTTGTATACTGCCTATGCTTTTGTATGAACATGTCACTTTCAGTAAGATGTGATACGAACATGTCATGGTCTTTTTTACATTTCACTTGTGCAGTTCTTTTTCAATTTCTTTGGCTCAATACTTTGGTCATGTAATTTATATTTGTATTTCTGAGAGTCATTCCTATAACAATTTGAACAATGTCATTCTGCTTATGAATTCAACTGCAATGGACTTCTCTCTATATACTAAAAAATATCCGTAACATACAATTCTAGACAATTTAATCACAATATAATCAAATCAGACTAAGAAAAGCATGAAAACAAAATATGGTGGAGATATGATAGTTTAGAACTATATCTAGGGGAATTTTTTCATATCACCCTAATGTTTGAGTGTTGTTTCTAAAACTATACCAAGTCTTTCAACTGTAATGGACCAAATCAAATTTTTATTAGGTTGATTTTTTAACGTTTGGCCTTCCGTGGACACCAATTCTTACGCTTCCTCGTCATTTCTTTGTTTAATTAGTCCAAACCTTACTTTTAAGGTTGACTTTTAGTTCTCACATGACTTTGGAAGATGATTTTTGGCACCTTCCGCTAATCAGTTTAGTAGCTTATTTAGCAATAATATTTTCAAATCCACAGAGTTTACTTTTTTTTCCTTCCTGCACGGTTCCAAGAAAGTAGTGAGGACAAATGTCAATGCTAAAAATTAATTCGAGTCTCGGCAAAAAAAAAAAAAAAAAATGTAACAGTATGATATGAAATTTTCAAAACCTTTAGCAATGCCAATGGAGACAGTTTAATTTGTAGTGTATTTGTTTAACAAGGAAAATTTTCCTTTGCTTCATGGTAAAACAAAGAAAAATTTTCAAAAATTCCCCTTGAACTTTATAACTAGTATCAAGTTGCCCTCCAAATTTTAAAAAGTATCTATTGTGCCCCCTAAATTTTGACAAAATGTGTCATTTTGCCTCTGTAACGGATTCCGTAAAAAAATTGGATGGATTTACACGTGCGATGCGCATAGAAATGGTAAAATTGACAATTCATTCAATTTCTTAACCCATCCACCTGATTCATCTTTTCTTTACCCAAAAAAAAAAAAAAATCAATTGATTTAGGGTTTGAGTCAGAATTTGGGGGAAAAAATAACACCACCAACCGTTATTTACCAAAAAATTTAAGGGACAATTTCTGAAACAAAAGATGATGGATGCTGTAAAGGCTTTAACTATTTGCAAGTTTGAAACTGTGATGGATAAAATTAAGCAAGAGGATGAAGAAGCATACAAGTGGCTGATGTCAAAAGAGCCGGCTCATTGGAGCAGGGCATTTTTAGAACAGTTCCTCACTGTGACATCTTACTAAACAATCTTTGTGAGTGTTTTAATGGAATTGATGCAATATTAACAGCAAGAAGTAGGCCGATTTTGTCGATGCTTGAGCGGATTTGTATGTACGTCTTGAAAAGGTTCACTAAACAGAGATTGGCTGTGAATCAATGGCATGGTAATCTTGGACCAAGGGTGTCAAAAATACTCCCTTCCATGTCTTCCTTTTTTTTTTTCAAGGATTTTTTTTTTCCCTAGCTTCTGAGAAGCAGGACTTCTCTTAAGAGACAATGACGACCAAAAATGGGGGAAGGGCATTCGATTAATCCTAAAAATTAGAACTAAAATCTGTCCAAATATTTTACGGAATCCGATACAAGGGGCAAAATGACATACTTGTCAAAATTTAGACGCACAATAGGCACTTTTCAAAGTTCATGGAGCAACTTGATACTAATAACAAAGTTCAGGAGGAATTTTTAACATTTTTTGTAAAACAAATTTATTTTTAACTTTACCAATTCTCACCTTAATTAATTAAGACTTCTTTTCTTTTTTTCCCCCTAAATTTCAATTGGTTGCCAACAAATAATAAGGCATCATTGAAATTGTCAATACACAAGAGAAGGAAAAATGGAACATTAATTACAGAAACTATAAATAATGGGTACCTTTGGCAATTTCTATTTGGCATCTTTACTCAAATAAATATTGCACTTATTTTCTTAAAGATGTTAATTTATATAAGTCGCGTTAACTTGTCACAAGTTAGCAGAATTTGCTATCTATTTCTTTTTTGATTAATCCAAACCTTACTTTCAATGTTGACTTAGTTATCTCGTGACTTTGGAAGATGGCTTTTGGTTGTTCTGTTGCTTTCGTTAATCATATAATATTTTTTTAGTAAAACAGTCATCTCAAACTGTGCTTTTCACCATGATTTTAGATTTTAGATATTACATGTTTCTATTCTAGTATGTTAACCAATATCGTTTTCGTACGTTTGATTGGATTTTGGGTATACATTAATTCGTTTATAAGAACTTAAGCAACTGGCTTTGGTTTTTCTTGCTAAAGTTATGTAAAGAATATGTCTTCTATATGCAGGTGTTTTTTTTTTTTTTTTTTTTTTAATCAAAGAAGCATATCCATAATAAAATTGTATCTGTAAATCTCACACTGTTGCTTATCTGATTGAGGTCGTGTTTTTAGGATCGCCGGTGATATCTGGCAGCTGAAGGAATCTTTTGGAGCTCCAACGACCAAAATCTGGCAGAGATTCAAGCTTATGCCGCTGTTTGAACATGTCATTCTTTATATTTTACTTTCTGCAGTTCTTCAATTTCTTTCACTCGATAATTTTTTATTATATTTCCAGAGTGTTGTTCCGTTAACGATTTGAACACTTTCATTTTGTTTTTTAATTCAACTACGATGGACTTTCCTCTTTATATTAAAAAATACCCCACCGTACGATATAGTTCTAATGTTAGATCACGACATTATCATATCAGAGTAAAAAAAGTATAATATGACGAATCATGATAGTAGATTTTTTTTTTTTTTTTTTTCAATATCCTGAAAGTATGATACGGCTTTTTTTTTTTTTTTTTTTTTGGGTAAAAATGTTAGTTGGAAGTTGGGACTTGCATGAAATAACCCTCCCAACTCCGGGGAGTCCAATAATGATGCTCCCACCGGAGGACTCGAACTGAACATCAACAGTGGTGTTTGGATAACCTGCCGGCGTGCTCGTGAGTCATCCCCGTCACCAACTCATCGATGTTAACATATTATAGTTTCTTGCCATTTAAGGAACAAGAATCCCAATCATACCAAAAGTAAAATGTAGCTCCTGTTATAACGCTGGTCAAAGATAACATCAAATCAACTTTTTAGAAACCTAAATGCCGCCTAAACTGTACAAATTTGCAAGAAATCAAACAAAAATTACAAAATAAAAATTCAAAACATATTTTCATGGCCACCGGGGAGGGCAGATTACAGAGAGTTCAAAACGAGAGATTATGACAAAAATTACAATGTCTAAGAGAGGTCGACAAATTATAGTTTTAAAAGGTGATACCAAATCCGGAAAAAGCCCAAAACTTTCCGGCAGCATCCAATTGTTATTGTCATGAAAATAACATGATAGAAGCTGCAGTGAGTAGTACCGAACGACACAGAAAGAAGGAACATCGAAGCTTTACCCAGCACTAGCCACCTTCTCCTCATTTTGTCCATGGCCTTTCTTGCAAGCTCGTACCCCGCAAAGTTCATGGCGCCCAAGGGAGCAATCCAGAAGAACCTCGGCACAGCTCCTTTAAATAATCCAAGGGGTCCTTCGTGCCGGAGTATGGAGAAGGCTATCATCGTCATCGAGACAGACCGACCTTGTGCAGTCATCATTCTGGTCTTCATCACATCAAAGGGTGTGGTGGTGACAGCAGCTAGTCCGCCAGATAAAGCCCCGACTGCAATTGTTTCCCAGGGCTCCAGTTCACGTCGCAGGAGATGTTGCACAAGCTTATTATAACAGTAAAGAAACAAAAGCATAATAAGGTACCGTAATTTTTTTTTTTTTTTTGGAAACGTAAAGATGCTAACATGCAAGTGTCACAAACACCTTGTCCAAGGGGTTAAAATTTCATGTTATATAGGTCAGACCACAAGGACATGAGGTTTTTGCAGCCAGATATATGATCTTAAAGCCAGGAAATACAATAACTGGGCCCACCGAGGGGATCGCTGTATGGTTATACTATACCTTTTTAGATTCAGCATAAAGCCCCATCCCAGCAACGTAGAAAGGAACTTCACGACAAAGAGTTGCTCCAGTCCCACGAAAGAAACCCTGAAGACCATCCTGCTGCCATGTCCCAATGATAGCCTCCCCCACATTGTTAAAAAGTCCAGCCTGCAACCGCTGCTTTAAAACTTCGCATGGGATCCGCACTGCTGTTCCCAATACCGTGCTACAAAATGATGCTACAGATTGTACCTATAAAACAAGCCAAAACATAGAAAACAGAGTCGCTGTGAAACTATTTAAATCCAACAAATAGAGTAGCATTAAAAAGTTTTCAGCGAAAACAGGAGCTAGTTTCCAGTTACCACCCGCATAAACTACTAATACGTTTCATTTTTATAACCCAGAGATGCACCATTCCTTCTTAGCAAACTTAAAGTTCGTTACTGAAGCTTCTAAATCCAGACCATTTTTAATGTCAACACAAGGAAGCTACTCATCTACTCCTTGAAGCTTCTCTTGCATTACTATACTCTTACATTACCTTTACAGTTTCTGTTAAGGGAAAACACACACACACACATATACACACACACACACACACAAATATGTATATATGTTTGTACGGAGGTAAGAATGTTGAACAACTTAAAATAAATTATTAGGACATCATAGAAAAGCAACTATAAGCATCAACACAGAATGAGATGAGGTGAAGAGCCAGAGGACAATTGATTTATGGGATACACTACTAAACTTCTGAAGAAAAGTGTGAACTGGAAGCACCGTAACCATTTATGGTCCGTTTGGTTCGCAAGTTTGAGTTGATATTTTGAAGTTGAAATAGTAAATTTTGTTGACTTTTCAGAAAAGACAAAAAACTTTTGGGAAAAAGACAGACTTTTGAGGAAAAAGACAAAATTTGAGTTGAAAAGTTGGGATTGAACTGGTGAACCAAACAGACCCTTAGTAAAACAAATAATTTACCTGGAGCTCTGGTAGTGTTGGAGCAACATTTATCAGAACTAGTTTACTTGCTTCAAAGATTCCAGTTCGCAGGCCATGGCTGCAATGTAAAAGAAAATATACAAAAACAAGAAGATATCAATTGCATCAAATAGGAACTTTATAATTTTCTTCTTTCTTGTTTTGAAGGCAGATTGATGAAAAAACAAATAAAAAACAAAGAAGAAGACAAACCTTGAAAATTGACCAAGAATGGCAGGGATTGAACCCCTGTATACCCCCCGCACGCCAATCTGTGGAAGCTTCGAAATAATTTCAGGAAAGGACAATGTTGATGCTTGTACACGGGTCTGAAAAAACAAATGTTACAAGAATGAAGAGTTCCTATTGTAACATGCAGGGCTAGCCAAGAGTGCCCAATCAAAGGAAATTGATAACTTCCACCACATAACCATATCACCAAGCCCAAGCCTCGGGAAAAAAATGTTTAAAAAAATAATAGAGAAAAAAATAAAAAGAAAAGCTAAAGCTCTTACCTTTATGGTATCAACAGGATGCATTAGAGCACAAGAAAGTGCACAAGAGAGGCCCCCTGCCAAAGCAGATTTTAGGACGCTTCCAGCAGGTATTTCCATCGGCGGAGCAACAGCAACAACAGTTGCAGCTTCAAACCAGATACTCCTATATATATTAGATAATAAGTTAATATTAGAAATTTATGTGCATAGATTTGAACATTATATATACCACTTTCAGAATTGCTTTGCATTTGACGTGAAAAGTCCTAGTAAAGCAGTATTATTAGGAATTACGTGCGTGGGTTCAACCAATATATAAACCCCTTTTGGAATTGCTTTTACAATAACCAATTTCTTATTGCAGAGTTTCATTATAAGCATGCATCAATAACAAAGAGATGGTGGAAAATTGTTGCAATTTCAAACGCCTGTGAATAGAAGCAGCCTCAACTAGATCAGATGTCATATAACCATCTAATTGTCAAGGGTCTTTAACCTCCAAATATGCCTAACTTGCTTAAATAAGCAAATAATGCTTACCGAGGATCATCTTGCAGTCGATCAGAAGGGAGCAAAAGCATAAAATTTCGAAAATGTCCATAAGAAATAGATTCTTCCGAGTCTGCATTCAGAAATCGCATCATAGCAACAGCATTGTCTTCATTAGCTGGAAGTCCAGCATTCTTAAGGGAGGCCAATATTTCACTCTTTTGCAGCGTCCCAGACTTGCTCAGACAAAGGGAAGTATATGCATGAAGAATGGTTGATTCCTTCTGTTCCATCAAGGACAAAAATTGTTTCCAACCAAACGACTTTGAAAAAATATGGCTCCTGGTACGGCGCATGAACTCATGGGCATATCTCCGTGGTAATTTTCTCTTTCTCATTGCAACTTCAAGATCTTCCAAAGTTACTTGGCCATCACCATCTCTATCTAGTTCTTCAAAGAATCTCCTTCCTGTAAGCATGAATAGCTTAGATGGGTTGGACTTTTTATTTGAGATGATTTTAACGGAAAAACCAGGTTGTCATGATCAGAATCTATTAGCATCTAATATGTCAACCTCTGTAAAAGATTACTTCTCTTGAGAGTCTCAACCATCTTAATCAAGAAGAAACTTTCTTCCTGATTAATAAACAGCTCTCCAAACATAAAAACAAGAACTCCTATCATCTAGACTTTGGTCCCTAAAGTAAATTTCTTGTGCCTAGTGACTCCAAGTGTGTTACCAGTAGCATTTTGATCCCATTTTTTGATGTTATCATTTGTATGACAAAATACCACCCTTAGAAGTTCCCGTGCTTTATTACCAAAATATATAGGATGAAATAAAATAATCTCCCACCATCTTCAACTAACCAAATATATGCCTCTCACGAGATTATTCTACAAAACTAAATAATGAAATGCTATCGATTGTATTATTGCATAGAATCCATACTAAGATGACAAGAGAAAACTACCACGCTTGCAGCAATCTATCTGGTTCTTTTTAATATCAACTCTTCATTTTTCATAAAACTCATCATTGAGAGGAGAATTCTAACACGCACACGCACAAAGTCAATGGTTCATAGTCATCATGCAATGATGATACCAGCACAAACAAACATAAAATTTACTTTCAAAATTCATTAAGAAAACATTTGGCATGCAGCTTAAAAGAACGTACCTTCAGACTCCGTGTATCTAAAGAAAGCTTTGACAGAGTTCAGCTTCTTCTTGTCAGGATAGTCCTTAGAAGGTCGGCCTAGCTGCGGTAGAAGCTCAATCAGTTCCGTCAATGAAACAGTCGATAACGTGGACCTCAAACGCTCCACATTAGATAGTGGAATACTGAGTATATCACTGGCCAGCTTTTGTGGTGAAATACCCCCAGTTTCTTCACCACTGCCAGCATTATCACCATCAGCACCCTCTTCATTAACCGAAGAAGTAACCCCAACAACACCTGTAGGAACTCCTCCAACCTTTGCAAACATCAGATTTCCCAAGAACCCATTTACATCAGCTTTCCGACTATCCAGAATTCCTTTCACTATGTTCAAGTGATCAAATTGAGATATAGAAGACGTTTCCAGAGGAGTTTCACAATCTTTATTACTGCCTTCTTGCACACCCTGGTCAAACTTCGGAAAATTAAGACTTAGCTTATCAAAGAAAAAGCCTATAAAGCACTCAAACGGTTCATATTTCACTTCTTTATGGGTCAGACCCTCACTTTGTATCGTCTTAACATGATGACCCTTAGACGACCTTTGCTTCAATTCACCAGAAACCTTATGCTTGTTACACGAGCAGACTTTATCGTCCTCACTCGCTTTCTGAATCCGTTTTTTACCCGCTTTGAATGGGCTTGGCAATGCCTGAACAAAACTGTTAACGAACAAGGACCAAGCCAAATCAAACTGCAAGCAATTCACACAAGACCCATCCTCCTTAGCCGAATCGAAACCCCGTTCTTTCGCACCGTTCTTGCGCACTTCGGCTTGGTTTCCATCCCCGGAATTTGGCAAGAACTTCCCGAACAAAACCTTTATCGGGACCCTAATAGACAACCCTTTCTTCCTCTCCTCACCACCACCACCAACCGAGACACACTGACCAGTTTTCTTCTTCGAACCAAGGATCTGAACTTTACCATTTTTATCTCCTCCACTAAATTCACTCACCAATTCGACAGTGCTTGCCTTGTTCCTAGGCCCAGACCAACGGCACTCGAGGTCTTTCGCCGCTCTCTGCAAGCTCAATTCCAGAGGCGAAAGAGCTTCTTTCACGACTTGAATCGAATTCAGAATCGATTCCATTGGGTCATTCGCAGTCACCATTACTATCAAACTTGCTCAAATCCTCTTTTCCAACTCTTGTGTGTGTGTGTGTCTGTCTGTCTGTCTGTCTATTTATCTACACCCCTTATCTATAAAATCAACCCACTCCAATCTCAGCAAAATCCACACAATTTCTATCACGATTACGAAAACAATCAAACCATAAATCGAACAAAGAAAAAGCGACGGACCTTGGAGAATCCGGCGATCGGAGTGAGATCCGAGCAAGAAGCGGATCAACCAGCTGAATCCGAAACTCTGAGGAAGAAAAAATTCCGAGCTCTAATGGCGGAAAATCCGAAAACCACCACACATTTTCGCAGACTCAAGAAAAATCCATAATAATCTCCACCAAAAAAAATAAATAAAGGCAGAAATCTGCTTCTCTTTTGGCTTTGTCCTCTTTGAATTCTCAATCAAGTTTCGGAAACAGAAGAATCCATTAGAGAGAGAAGAGCGAGCTCGGAATGAGAAAAATCTGGGGATTTTTTTGTTGTGGTTTCTGAAACTGAGAGATTTGGGTTACAGAAGGAAGCAGGAGGAGAAGAAGAAGAAGAAGAAGAGGTTTGAGGCTATCATTATTATTCTCTTTTAAAAAAAATTTAAATAAAAGAAAAGAAAATTGTTTTTCTGTTTTGTTTTTGTTTTAATTTTTTTAATTTTTTATGGATAATTTAATGCTGAATGGATAAAGGCTGACGTAAAGTACTCGTATGAGAGTGGACACTTGTGGGCTGTTTAGATTTTGGATCGGACGGTGGTGGTTAGTCAAAAGTACAGCATTCTGACTCTGCTGATTGAAGATAAAATTTTTAAATTAAAATTGATTGACTTTTTAAAATTATTAATAACTTTAATTAATTTTTTATAAAAAAAAATAAAAACTGATATAAAAATTTTGAATTAGAACTCAAATTTTAAATGCACTTGTAATTTTTTTTAGTCTTAAGTATTGGATTATAAGTTTAAGCAGATTTTTAAAAGTGAAAATTTGATTTAAGTTGATTGAAAATTTTGGATCCAAACACGTTTTATAAAGTAGTATTTTTAAGACTAATTCAAAGTATATCCAATTATCCGGTTTATGATTTTTTGAAAATAAACATGGCAATTAAGAAGCTTAACTTATTATGTCATTGATGTAAATAGGACAAAATGTTTTCTACCAAAAAAACATAAGGGTGAAAATGCCTATTTCACGACTTTAGAACTAATCGTGGTAATTTCGAGAGGGGAAAAAATTACCTTTTATGATTTCCGGATACATTTTCACCAATTTTCAACTTTGAAGAAAAATACATATACACATATATTAAAGTTGTAATTTTTCTCCTTTTCAACTGATTTGCTTGAATTATTCAGCCAAAAAAAAAATAGTTTCTTGAGTAACTGGTTTTAACAAAATAGACAAATAACTAAAGGAACTTGTTTTAATAAAGTAACTAGGTTTATAAAAGGAAAATGCTGCAATATAGCCCTTTTTATGTATCACATCGATTAAACTTATTTTATAGACCGTTTGATGTATTTCAACCACTACAATGTTACTTGTGGATGATACTTATCATGCACCTTAGCACATAGGATTCTAATATTAAAAACAAAAAAATCAAAGAAATAAAAAAGAAATAAAAACAAAACCCAGCAGACCCGGACCTGAGAAACCAAATTCCACCACCCAGAGCATTCGGCTTCCTTCGGGACCTGCGATTTCGTCGACCTCTGCCCCCCCCCCCCCCCCGCCCCCCCAACCACACACACACACACAACCTTTAGGGCCCCCATCGTGCGAAATCCCCAGACAACGAATACCAACCCCCCCTCCCTAGCGACCTTCGGACTCCCACTAGACGGCGAAATCACTAGATGACAATCGCCCCTGCCTCAAACTCCCACTGCCCCCCCGCCACCAATCCCCTTACCTAAGAAATCCCAGACGGCGAAACCCCCCCCCCCCCCCCCCCCCCCCACATAACCTTCGGGCACCCATCGGCACCCCAGACGACCCTCCACCCCTTCGCGGCCACGTTCAGGCCCCCACCACCGGCCCTCCTCCAGTTTTTAATTTTGTTTATTTTTTATTTAAAATTATATAGGTAGTTCATTTTTTATTTTTATTTTATAATTCTATAGATCATGGTTTATTTTTGTTAATGTATACCTTCAATATCTTGTTCGTTAGATTAAATTTCAATTGTCTTAAATGAACCTCTACTGATAGAGTATAAAAATGGGGCTTTACCACAGATTCTTCCTCTATAAAATATTCAAGCAAAAAAAGGGTAAAGCTGTGGTAGAGTCTCATTTAGAAACCTTATCGGTAGAGCTCGTTTTATAAACCGTTCGATGAATTTTAATGATTTAGATATTACTTGTGTATGATAATTATAATATATCTTAACTTATAGTATTACATACTAAAAAATTTGAAAAAAATATTCAAAAGAAATTAGAAAAAAAAAAAACCGTCGAGCTCCTTAGACACCGCCCTCTCCAGCGAAGTCACCATCTCCGGTGAGCCCCCCAGACGCCATCGCCCCCCCCCCCCTCCCCAAGCAAAGTCGCCATCTTCGGCGATCCCCCCTGATGTCGCCTCCCCCCCCCCCCCCCCCCAAACGAACCCCTCCTCCCCCCAGTCGAAGTGGCCATCTTATGCGAGCCACCCCAGACACCCCCCCCCCCCCCCAAGCGAAGTCGCCATCTCAGGCGAGCACCCCCAAACGCCGCCCCCCCCCCCTGATGTCGCCATCTTATGCGAGCCACCCCAGACACCCCCCCCCCCAAGCGAAGTCGCCATCTCAGGCGAGCACCCCCAAACGCCGCCCCCCCCCCCCCCCCCCAAGCTAACCACTCCTATTCCCCCCCCGCGGCCAGATCCTGTCGGCCCGCAACAACCCCCGGCGATCTGCAACGAAGTCGCCATCTTCGGGGAGAAAAGGTCCAAAAAGAAAAAAAAAACCGATGTCCCCCCCCCCCCTCCCCCAACACCTGGACATCGAGACAACGTCCCCCTGAAGGTTGTCTTAATTTAATTTTTTTTATAATTTTTATAATTTTTTAGTCTATACTATTATATGGTTAGGTACATTATATTTTTATGTACAAATAATATTTAAGCCGTTCGATTATATATAAACGATTTAAAAATAAACTTTACCTGTAAGATATATAAAAGAACTCTATCCCAGATTTACCCTTGAAAAAAGCTAGATTTATAAAATAGATAAATAAAAAAAGGAATTGATTGTCATTGTTTTTTTTTTAATATTATTCTTTATTTTTCTTATGGAGTAAGTTAGTGTGAAACTAACATATGTTTGCAATCATATTAATTAAGATTTTCCATAAAATTTAAACAAATAATAAAAAAGAAATAATATGGTATAAATCGAACAACGACAGAACAGAGAATCAAAGATCCGCGTCAGATCCTTAGTGGTTGGCGTATTGGTTTATTAGTGGCTCCTCTAGGTAGACGTGTCATTTACAGGTTTCATGAGCTTCAATACGTGTCCCACCAAGCCAATCGTTATCACAAACTTCAATCTCTTTCCTTGCCAAAAAAACAAACCTTCAATCTCTTTACAATTTATAAAGTGGCTCCGTGGAATTTAGAAATACATATATTTTATGAATTTCATCAAAAGATGTGATTTTTTTTTTTAAGAAGAAGAAAATGTGATCGTGTGAAATATAAATTAGGGATTGTGGTAGTGGTCCAACCTCTAAACAAAATGTTTTTTTAGGGGATATTTTTTTGTATTTTAGCTTCATAAAAATTGCACTTCAAATATTTTGCAAACTTTTATTTTATTTCATTTTATGGCCAAGAAAAATCTAAAAAAGAAAAAAAAAATTAATTATATTTCAAATATGTTGCAAATTTTTATTTTATTTCATTTTATGGCCAAGTAAATTTAAAAAAAAAGGAGTAAAAATATATATATTTTTTTACTGATATTTTCGTCACCATAAAAAGCTTAGTTGAAAATTTTTTCTATTTCAATTTTAATCAGATTTATCTTTTAGTCGATTTTTGTTATAATGAACTTTTACATTAAAAGATTAATCGACTTGAAATTGCAAACCAGGAGGTCGTCCCTATATTTTCCTTAATATTTTAATTTTAATTGGATTTATCTTCTAGTCAATTATTTTTACGATGAATTTCTTATTATTGTGAACTATCGGTAAAAATTGTTGTAGACCGTTAAAAAATTAATCAACTCGACAGTGCAAACGAGGAAGTCGTCCCTATATTTTCCTTGAGAATCATGTTGGAGAATTATTGGAAAACCAGATAAAAAAAAATTTACAGATTAATCCAAGTATCTCATTTTGGCACATATCATGCTTTTGGCTTATGATGATTCAACAGAATCCAACGGTGAAACTTGGTCTTCTATTTTCTCTTGCTATTTACATTCTCTGATGAAAAGGAACCACAACATGGAAAGGTAAAACCAATACACTTTGCTTAGAACTGATGAAGAATAACTCTTCGTTGCTATGAACTTATGTGCGCAATGTGGTACACTCAAATAAAGGCGTTTTTTCGATTTTCAGTGAGTTTTCAAAATGCTGATCCGCTACCCTTCGTCTTCCCAAGCATCACATCTTTAGCTTCGTTTATTTTCGACGCAAGGTAATGGCTTCCACCCGCATCAGGATGGTTCGCCACCATTACTTTCCTATGTGCTTCCTTTACCTTGTCAGGAGTTGCATTCTCCCTGTTAGAAAAAGAGAACTCGCTTCCGATCAGAGGCGATTCTATAGCTTTTTCAACTAAAAGTAAGGCAAGAAAGATAATTTAATTACTGTTTTCATCGTCATTGGCATAAGAAACTACGCAGAAAAGAAAGTGCGCTTGTTTCGGTTCAAAAAGAGTTCTTAAACAGGCCTCATCACTACCAGACTCATCATGTAATTCAAAAATCCCGAGATTCAGGTTTCCATTTTAAACTAACGAAATGCGTTTAGCAAATAGAAACCAAAGCAACACGGCTAAAGTTCAGTAAGGATAAATCATCTAAGTAAAGAAAAATTTGATTTTTGTTCCTCTTTTATAATGTAATGCAAATGAAAAGAAATGTTCTGATATGCTCAGATTTTACATCTTAAATCTGCGTTCGAGTAAATTATCAAGCTAACCTGATACCAAGAATAAGAGCCGCTTCTCTTCTCGTCATTGTAGGCTGGAAACCACCATCATAGAACTTGCGTATTTTAGGTTTCGGGGGCCGTGTCTTAAATGCATGCCAGGCCTGGATACCGTATCTACCGGCAAGAGCAGCAGCAGCTACTGCAAGACCGGCCAGCAGCGGTGTACCCTGGTTTTACAATAAAAGTTCATTAACTCTTCTAATTTTAGCATAAACTGAATCCCAACTATCGAAAAATTTTCAATCATCGTTTCAGGCTGCAGGTACAATACTTCTCATCGGAAAAGTTCCGGATTTACAAGTGGCCATGCTCCACTACCCGAAAATGGGGCAACATTCCTAACACTTAACTAAACACCCTACTAAGAACCCGTTTCTAGAATGCAAAGACCAGTCAGTTCGAAAGCAAGAGAAGCACTAAAGTGACCACAATTTTTAGACACCATACTTCAAATCTTACTTGTGCATTTTTCTAATCAGAAAGGAAAATTCTCTCTCAAGTCAAAACCAATTTCAATAATTTATGAAAGAAATACAAATTTGGGGCTCTTTCAACATGCCTAGTTAGGACCAAAATCCAAATTCTATTGATAACCTACAAGAAAAATTAGGTAAATAGACAGCCTGTAAACACTTATTTAACAATGACTCTTTTTTTTTTTTAAGAAAATGACCAATGACTAGTAAAATTGTCAATCACTACTAATTAAACGTTAAAAATACATATTGATATTGATCGATCAATCGATCAATAACCAATCATTTTTCAAAAACAACCATTTTCCTAATTTAATAAAATTTCAAACATTTTATTCCAAAAAAAAATGCTTGAAAAAGATCATTTACCCTCATATCCCTAACTTTTATCCAAAATTTATAAAAATTCATGCACATACACATATATTATGCAAGCAATATATATAGTATCCACAATTCAATTCAAGCTGTTCGAAAACAATTGAAAAGTGAATCCATATCAAATTCAGCTTCTAGTTCTCTACCTTTGCTAAATAAAATGAAAAAAAAGAAAAGAAAAAAAAAAAACAAACATTTCAATTCCAAGATCCATATTAGAGAAGAACAACCCTAGTGCTAAAATCACTAATTAAAAGTAGTAATATTGCAAATTATAAAAAAAATAAAATAAAATAAAATAAAACTGAATTTGAAATTAAGAAAGGCTAATAAGGTTTGTATACTTACCATTGGCGTGATATTTTGAGTTCTGAGGAGAAGAATGTTGTGGATTTCATTCAGGACTTCTCGAAGCTTTTTCACCCTCCTGGTTTGGGGAAGATGGAAGTCGACTGTTTGGATCGAGTGTGTTTAATCTTAGGTATTAACCAATGAGATGACGCCACGTCATCTATATTTAATATTTTGCACTGGGCCACTATACGAATCCACTGGTCCAGGATGAGGCCTAGTTTTACGAGTTCAAGTTCGTTAACGTGGCCCATTGATTAAGAGGGTGTTTGGAAGCAACCGGTGGTGGTGAGAAAGGCCTATTTAGAGCATTTGTTTTTATGAAGTCTCATATTCGACAGTGATATTTACAGAGTCTAGCCTTTACTAAGAAAGAATATATGTCGTCTGCTTTTGAAGTTTAGGATCTGCTAACTGTGAAAACTTAATGTCAAGTTTCTTGTCATTCCATTGTTACGACTAGTGGGTTCATTCAATGACTACTGAGATAGGAACATGAGAACTCTAACAATCCCCTTTTATTCACCAAAAAAGGGATGCTTGGAACATCCATTGGAATTTAATGGTGTATTTAAATGTTCATTGTATTTAGTATTTCATTCAAATAAAATGGATGTGTTTCATATATATTTATATGTCATATTTTTATATTTTAGTGTATGTATTCTAATCGAATATGTATTTAGATGTCAACGTCAGAATACATTTCAATGCATGTAAAAGTAAATATGTGTTTGAAAAATGTGTGTATTGAAATGTGTGTATTCAAACAGAATTGAGATATCTTTAAAAAGTTATGCATTCAAATAACAAACACTAACAGCCAAATAAATATTGTATTTATATTGGCAAAATTATTTCAATTGAATGATCACCATAAAAAAATTTCAATTATTACCCACCATTTTGCACACCATTATCAAATTACCATAAAGTACAGGATTATATGTAAGAATATCATAAATTTAATACATTCTTATATTTATGCTCACCCTAATATTAGATATGATAATTTTATCTTTTCATAGCACTAAATTTATCAACTTCAATCTTAGAGTAGACAAAATTACAAGGATGTACTCACAATATGACTCTCTACCCAATTCTCTAAAGGTATAAACTACCTTAATAGCCATGATCAATTACAAATTATGAATTTATTTTACACCCCCCCCAAAAAAAAAAAAAAAAGCCACCTTGGGCTTGCTCAAATAGTTGGATATGTGAGAGTGTGATGCAAGGTGCGAATCTTGAATTTTTCATTTCTTAATAGTAGTAAACTTACCAAAAACAAAATAACGTGTTCAGGAATTTCCAAACTTGCAGAATTTCCATCTGCTCTAGTGATGACCATTCTTCAAGCTTGGTGAACAAAAGTTGCAGAAAAATCTTGAATGATGTTGTTGATCTCTCAAGTAAAAGTAGGGGGCCTCAATTCTTTGAGGGTCCATTTGGGGTAACATCCAGAGATTGTGTTTTGGAAGTTGAGTTGGAATTATGTGTTTGGGAAGGAAACTTTTGAAAAAGTTCTGTGATATAGAAAATAGTTTAAAATTTTAAAAGATGTTCGGAAAAAAAAATATAAAATGAATTTTGTCTTGTTCACCTCGTCGTTATTAACATTTTGACATAAAAATGATCTCATTCTGACTTAAAATGAGAAAGTTACGGACTTTTAAAATTTGGATTTTTTGAAAATGTAAGAGATAAAAAATTTGATTTAGAGTTGAAAATTTGAAATTCAGATGACGAAATACAATATCAAGATGGAGATTTCTTCAAGTGAAAAGAAAATAAAAATAAAGCAAAATTGGCTGACCATTCAAATAAGCTCAAAACAATTTATATTCCTTTGGTAGTGTGTCCCACGTTCAAATTATGTATTGTTATGTAATTTTAACTAAAGTAAATTTAATTTGAAAGCACCAGGAGCTAGTTCAATGGATAGAAAGGGAAGGATTTAGATACAAGCACCTAAGTTTAAAATCTGTGAGAACTTTCATTTTCTTCAATTTTAATGAGAATTGTAGTCTTCATACAGTAGCAAAGCAAGGACGAAAATGAATATCAAAATAGAAATAAATAAATAAATATTTGTTTTCTTTAGGAAGCACAAAGGGATAAAAAGGGAGAGAATTAAACAAAGGGAGTTTTTGCGGACATTCTACTTAGCACTTCCTATAAAAATTGTTATTTTAGTCATTATTAGTTTTTTAACTGTTTGATCTATGCTTAAAGTAATTATATATAGTATATTATAGATTTTTAACGTGTATACTTACAGATAGTAACAAGTCTAAGTAGACTTGTAGATAGGAAATTCCAGCCAAATTTAAAGAAATTATCAAACCTAAGGACAAATGATCACAAAGTGAGAGATATATATATATATATATATATATATATATTAATCTTTGGATAAGAAAAACTAAACGACCACAAGTAGTTGATTAGCACTATGCACTTTGTTCCCTTTGGCAAAGTCAAAAGAAGCCAAAGTAGGTTCTACAACAGAGTGAAAGAACATTGCAAAAAGATAAATTACAACAACACCACAACGGATTAAAACTGTAAAAACTTTTGTTACTTTTAACTGACATCAAACACCCCCAAACGGCCAAACCAATCCTACAACGTGATAAACAACATTTAGCAGCATTTAAGAATAACAATAAGATAAAAAAAAAGTGTGTTGACACTGAGGACTAAGACGACATAATCAAATTGACAAACCATCTTTTTCTTTTTCTTTTTCTTTTTTCTCTGTTTTTTTTTTTTTTTTTTTTTCTTTTACTCGATTAAATCTTATTTTCTTTGTTAAAGACTACCCTATGCCTCCTCCATTGCTGACTCTTTCCTCCAAATGCAACCCGATGTCCTTAATGGCGGTCGTGTCGATCTTGGGAGGACCGGAGTGCCTCCTTGGCCCGGCTGGTGAAGCGTGGAAAGAGAGTCGCTTCTTTGCAGAAGAAACCGACCCCTTATCTGGTGGCGTGCCATTTTTCTCGAAGCCTAGTGGGCTTGGCATCCGGGATTTGGCCTTTGCTGATTGCGTTGGTGCCATGTAGCTCGGAACAGGAGGTGAGCTTGTGAGGCTCTCGTCGTCCCTCACTAAAGACCCTGCAATGCTGTGTCTCCTGTACCTCTCTGACTGGATGCTGAACAAGCTCCTCGAGTCCTCATCCCCGCCGCCAAAGGCACTTCCCTTCGGGGTTTTCCCAGTTAAGGATGAATATGATGGCGCCTTGGAATGTGGGGTAGATGGGGATTGGCGACTAGGTTGTTGGTCTCTTGGTTTTTGAGCTGTAGGGGAAGGTTTGTTTTCACGGCTAAGGTCACGGCGGCGATAGGCTTTGGTGATGTCTCCAACAGATACGGCATTGCTTGCTGCGCTCTTCATGGAAGCGCTGTCATGATACTCTACTGTGCTTCGGGTCTCCCATGGCCTGGCTGCCATCCATCGCTCTAGCCAACTCCAACCCCAGCGGGGATTATTGGGATCCATGAATGTGGGATTTGCAGATTTTGACGAGTTCTTCAGTGTTTGCTATAAAGAAATAACATCAAGGCACAAATCAAATTCAGATGAACATTTCTAAATTCTAACTGAGAGAAAACTGAAAGATTTGGCCAATAAGGAATTACATTCTTGAGAGAACTCAATTTAATGAGGATGAACAAAGTAGGATTGTTTATAAATACATGAAAACCAACCAAAACTCGGTGACATTTTTACCGACAGAAATCTGAACCGAGAACAATTCTAAAATGTGTATTTATATGACCATTCTAAATTTATTAACCAACATCTGGTCCTTTCCACGTCATGACTCAAACAATCTAATTTCACATTCTCATCTTTTTCTCTTCATCCACGAACGGGTAAAGAGAAGTTCTTTGTTTGCCGTCTCACAAGAAATGGGATGGAATTCAATGTCCATCTCCTATTGGACAGATTGTTAGGAAAACTTCTAGAAAGTTTTTGACAAAATCATATAAAAAGATTCAAAATAACCCGAACATAGGGTACCCAAAGATATCTAGTAAGCGATAAAGCGGAGAGTTCAGTACCTGATGAGAAAATGCATAAGCCAATGCTCTTTCTCTCCTCATAGCAGCCTCCTGTTTGCTTGCCAGCCGTGCCTCAATTTGTTCTCTAGATTGCGAGCTATCGTTCCATTCTTCTCCCATCTGTTTCAATATTAACATTCGCATTAAAAAAATGAAAATAAAATAAATAAAAACTCTAAATGTGTTGACTTGATCATCACCATTGAAATAGATTCACGGATATAATACATACATAAGTGCAACCAAAGAGCCTAAAAGTTCGGAGATGAGCATAATACGGTGGAGAAACTTACAGAAGCTCTCAACTTCTCAAGCTCTTTCTCATGTTTCTGTTGGAGCTGCCGCTGAAGCGCCTGATTCTCCTCCGACATTCTAATTCTCCTCGCGCGAATCTGTGACTGTACGCGAGCAAGAGTCTGCATGCACCGTAACGTGGTAGTGGCTTGCCTTTTGACGGACTGCCCTTGTATCAATGATTTCAACCTTACCAAGCCTCTCAAAGCCCTCAATGCTCTCCTCGCCTGAAAATCACCAACATTAGCAGAAAGGACCATTAATTTCCGATATACACAGCTATGTTGCACGGCAACGCATAGTGTGAAGTAGTGATTCTCACATAAGATTACTCATACACTATACAACAACCAAATCTAGACATTTTCAATCATAAAAAAACTGAAAATTTTATTGCTAAAAGAGTATAAAAAGAAACTTAAGGGAAAGAATTGAGACAAATGAAGCAATTAAACCTACCAAGTAACCGCGGAAAGCAGTCTGAATTCTAATAGCCGCGATCTCCTCCTTCGACTTTCCATGGTGCCGGGGCACAGCCGTGAGTCGAACAACCTCAGCAGCAGCCTGCGCGGCCGCCACAGCCGCCTCCGCGGCTGCAGCAGTGGCGATCGCGACCGAATAAGCGTGTTTGCTCTGCTCGTTCTCGATCTCGGTCAATTTCACATCTTGCAGCGGAGGAGAAGGGTCAGGAACAGGCAAAGGAGTTTGCTCTTTGGGAGAAACAACCGCCACGTCCGAACCGCTGTTCTTCCCAAACCATTTTTTCTTTGCCTTAGGAGTTTTCTGATAACAAGTACTGAATTAGAGAGAGGAAAAATTACAAAATGAACTAAATATAAGAAAAAGAAAATAATATTTTTTACCTCAGCTTTCTTTTCCTTGGAGTCTGGGCTGAGAGCTTTCTTCACAGCAGCAAACCATTTCCCTTTCTTCCCCATATCCTTCAACTCAGTTCATCTGAAGAAAAACACAAACCAAATTACGAAATGAAATGGAATAAAAATTCCCTCACAGAAAATTCAACGCAAAGAAAAGAATCTTTGAATGAGAAAAACAAGACAAAGAAAATAACCACAAGACCAAAACCTCAAAACTCGAAAAAAGTCAAAACTCTGACAGGAAATTTATGCTTAGAATATTGATCTAAGAACAAACAAACGGAACCAATGAACACAATTCGGTAACTTGTTAACAAATTCATTAAAGGGAGATTAAAAACGGCCCCAAAAAAAAAAAAAGAAAAGAAAAGAAATAGGAAACTGCCAATAGAACAGAGGAAAAGAAGGAAACTTTTCACTGATTCGTTAAACCAACCAATAAATGAAGCAAAACCCAGTTGAGAAAACGGCAAGATCTTCACAAAAACCGTACGAATTCCCAACGTACGGAAAATTTCATGGACACCCCAGTTGAGAAAAACCCGACAAAAACATTCCTATTACCTCTGGTGAGAAAGAAAATTCCTAGATCTCTGCAACTTCAGAAACTCCACACTCTCTCTCTCTCTCTCTCTGTCTTTGTTTCTATCTCTTTCCCGGGAAACCAAAAGGATTACAGATAGAAAGGAGCTGATGAGCATGCGGTTTCTGTGAACAAAGGAAGAGAGAGAGTGAGAGAGAGAGAGAGAGAGAAAAGCAGAGGCAGAGACAGGGGAGGGGACCAAAAGAGCAGATCTTGGGCGAAGAAGAGGAGTTGAATTGAACGATAAGGCAATGAAAACTGAAAAAGGAAAGCAAAAAAAAAAAAAAAAAACGATTTTTTTTATATTATTTTACAGCAAGGATTTTGGAATTTGGATTTGGATTGAATTTTCTTCGGAGGGGGGGTTAAGGAAAAGAAATTCTAGTTTGGCGACGAGAACAAAAACAAAAAACAATATCGAACAACAAAAATTTGCTGTCACTGTCTTACCGTTTTTCTTCTATTTCTTTTATTTATTATTATTATTATTTTTTTTTACTTTTTCATGGGAATAGTACTTGTACCGGCAGCAGTTATTGTAATGGGTGGTTATCTGGTGTTGCGTTGCTTAGTGGGAATCTGAAGATCCCTTTGTTTTCGCACACCATGTGGTTTTGTTTGGTGAATCTTCTCTCTATGATTTTGAACAAAAATAATTATATCATAACCTAATAATAATTTCACACTTATCTTACATTTTATTGTCATCTAAAAAAATATATTACTTATTGTTGATGGTGAATTTGTCCCTCAATTCTTGTCATGCCATCCATGTATCATTCCCAATCAACAATGACCAGGAAAGCCATAGCAAAATAGTCCTTGAAAATCCTTAATCCCGTGAATTATGCAAAGTTATGATGAGAATCTGAAATTCTGACTGAAATCGATTACAGCACCTTAGAGTCAACAGTGACTACACAATATAACAGATCTTAATTGATTACTCTTAGGATAATTCGAAAATAGTCCTTGAAAATCCTCAATCCTGTGAATTATGCAGAGTTATGATGAGAATCCAAAATTTTGACTGAAATCGATTACAGCACCTTAGAGTTAACAGTGACTACACAATAGAACATATTTTAATTGATTACTCTCAAGATAATCTGAAATAGTCCTTGAAAATCCTCAATCCCGTGAATTATGGTGGATTATGGCGATATGTGATCTCCTTAATCAGGGGGAACGTGATTGTCATCAGAAAATCTACTATCAATAAGATATTAAAACAAACGTGTGCATTTACGATTGATGATTCAAATAAAAAAAAAATGAGCATTTAAGTGGTTGTAACTATTGAAAGGAGGCATCTAAAATAATGAAGGGCACACAATTACACTTAAGCTCTGTCAAAATTCTCCCAAAAGCTTTAAAATACTTTTTTTCTTACATCATCGTTCATATTAAACGTTTCGAAACTCCATTGTACTTGTAAATCTCTCTATATAACGAAAACCTCATCACACAGAGGAGATAGCCAATCAATTAGGGCAAACCTCTATAAATCTCATCGTCATTATTTATTTTTTGTATTTTACTTACTCATTCATTGCTAAATCAATTCAAGACACATATCTACATCAAATAGAGTCCAAATCATCATGTAACTTAAAATAAATTAATTGTAGATTTTACTCTCGCACTTGCCACATAAATTTCCTACAATCTAGTGAGACATTAAAACCAGTATAGTAAATACTAATGGGTTTAGGACCCCTAACAAAGCTTGAATCAATGCATGAAGGAGACTCATATTAGTACCAGTTCATTTCCTAATAATACATTTTAAAAAATTTTAAAAATAAAAAATAGTTCTTTTTTTTTTTTTGCTGAATATAAAAATAGTGGCTTGTTTATTATCAACTATCAAGCCCTCAATTTGAATTAGCTAAAGAAATTATGTTATTCTTTTTTACAGCAAAATCTCTCTTTGACCTAAAATCCTTAGAGCTGACTTCATTAATTTGTCTAACAGATTGTTATTAGTGATTAATATAACATTACACTTGACATGTATCAAATCTCTTTGAAAGACTACTATATAACTTAATGTGTGAAATAAAAAAAAAATTTAAAAAAGCTGATTTTTCATTAAATTAAAAAGAAAAAAGAAAAAAAATTTATAAACATAATCTAATAGTAATATCATATCTAATTATATCTAAAGATAAAGAGTTTAAATCCCTCAATTCTAAATAATAAAAAGTAAAAAAGGGAAAAAACAACTAATATCTTTCTGATGCCACCTCAGAAGAAACAGAGACGGGGGCACGCCTTTGAGTGGTGGTGATATCAATGACATCACGTGGGATACCTTTATTTGCTCGTCAAGGTAAAATAAAATGATGGTTTTTTTTAATTAATTTTTTTTAATATACAACAAATACTCACACAAATTTTCACGAAACATATTTACTGTAAGAGCCTTTAGATAAAAAATCAGATAAACTTATAAGTAAACCTCATAAATAGCAACTTACATATAATTATTAATTGAAAAAGAATTTATAGATACTTATATATCACATAAAATCTTCATATCCCGTTTATGTGGGAGGAATCCACTTATGAATTCATCTTGTTCTTTTTTTTTTTTAAAGACCTTTGTGGCTGATGTGTTGCTGTAAAAATTTGTATGTGTATTTATTGTGTATAAAAAAAAAAAAGTCAAATGATATTTTTGGATATGCTATCATGCGGGAAGCCCGATATTCTTCTCATGAACTCCCCTTTTACTTTTCCAATATATATCACCATCTATTTTACGTGCAAAGAACGCTGCCCATAGAGAAGAAAACAAATCTAATGCAATCCAAAATCTTTAATAAGTTGGTTGTTGTTGTTGTTATTATTAATATTTTTTAAATTTGGCAAGAAAGGTTGTTGTTTTGGAAATAAGTTACCTACACTAATGCTCTTCTTCCTTTATTAGTTGTACATTAGAGTAAAAATCACATCAATCAACAATTGAGTCCACAAATAAACCACTTACACAAAGCATTGAGTATCTCTATTAATGGGACGCATGTTGTAACCACCCGTGATGACACCACAACAACAAGGGACGGTCATTACATTCGTTTTATAATTATCTTTCTTATTCATTTTTTCTTTTCACTTATGATCCTAAATAATTATTAAAATGGTATTTAATGACATGAGAACATTACCGATTCTCTTTTTTATTTTATTTTTAGAACACATGCATGTTGTACTACTCTAGCAAAGTAACTTATTTTTCCCCTTGATTCTCATCATGATATATCAATCCTTTTTCTTTAAATTGACAAACGTAAGTGGAATGTTTTAATCTTTAAAAAGAAACTTTATTGACCAAGGACTTTAACTATTGGAATGTCGTTTTTTGTAGTGTAGTGTGTACATATAGTAGTACATACGGATATCATTTAATGAAGGAGGTAGGTAGATGCATGCGTTGGAAGCTAGTGTGTTGGAATTTGGCTGTCGTCCATCTGTATGTAAAGAAAGGAAGCTCAGTTTTAGAACGCTATAATAGCTCAAACATCTCAGCCGCTCGGCAGACAAATATCAATGCGATGCTAACCAACCTCTGAACAATTTGGTAATGGAGTGGACCACTTTGAACATCATGGAGGGCCCACGTGGTGATGGACTTTGTACATGCAACATCACGGACATCACGTATACATATACACACCGGCTCTCTTATCCAGCACCCTATTTTTATCGAACAAGAATAGTCACTCTATTTGAAGCAGTATTGATGAAAAAAAGGTCTACTATGATATAACTTCTCGTATTGTACCATCTCTCTCTATCTGTGTTGCAGTTTGACGCTGTCAGATAACATACTCATCCTATATATATATTAGTTCTATCATGTGTACAAAATAGACAGATAAAATTTTAAAAAAATCATGTGACGTTGACTGGACTGTCATGTAAACAGTCACATAGCAACGATGTAACTATCACATGACAACTATTGAAAGGGGGATGAAAAACACATTCATACATTTATAAAGATAATAGATACTTATATATCATGACAACTTTTGGATACCATCTGATATATGAGTTATCATTTTATTATTAATATGATTATCGTTAATTAAAATCTTTTCTCACTAAAGAAATGACAACTAAATTTAAAATTGTTATTAAAAATTATTGTCTATATCATTATACACACACACACACATACACACACACACTTATTACACCTCTTATCACGTGAGTACTGAGTTATTTATGTGCTAGTCATTATTATGTTCCCACTTTATCCTTTTCCCTGTCTGTTGTCCCTGAAGAGAAAAAATAGTTTAAAGTTAAAAGAGCAGAGAGGATGGAGTGGGAATTTCAGTATTATTTGTCAAGCAAAGTTTAAAATAGAGCCATTAGAACTAGCTCAGAGAAGAGAAGATTCAGAGTTTTCGATTCATGTTCATAATCTAAGAGGTTTTCTTTTAAGTTAATAAACATGCGTCAATAATTGGGCACCATATTATTAAAAAAACAACCACAACAAAGTTTAAATAGTTCCTTAAATTTTTTACCATTTTTTTTAAATTTTAGTAAATTGTTGCTGAATTTGACAAAATTGTCTCAATGCTATTAATTTATGAAGGTTGTTAAAATTTGAATGAAAACATTCTCATAACAAGCTCGTTTAAAAAAAAAAAAAAAAGATCTTATCATTTAAAATGACAATCGACGTACGTCATGTCACGTCACGTGCATATGGACATTTTATTTCCAAATGTTAACATCATTTATAGCATCCTATGATATTTTATTAAATTCATAGATTATTTATTAAAATAGAAGTTCAGGTACCAATTACTTGCCAGTCCAGTTGAAGTAAAGGAGTAAAAGTGCCAAGTCCTCCATTAAAGATACCAAAATGAAAGAATCAAAGGTCTTGAGAACCTTAAAAAAAAAAAAAAATCAATGTAACTGTAGAAAAATGTATAATCACTCAAGAAATATAATAATAAGAAAAAAGTGAAGTCAATTAGGCAATTAGACGAAACTCAAGTCCCTCTTGGTGCACAAATCGTCGAATACCTTAAAAGGTTTGGGGCAGAAGTAATGTGAATACACAATGAAAAATACTCGAAAACGTAGCTGATAGTAAACATTATCATTAATAAATAAAAAAATAAGAGGTTATTTTGGATACTATTTGGGGATGACATTTTGTCATCTGGATTTTAAATTTCTAACTCTATGTCAAATTTTTTCTATTTTTCATTTTTAAAAAACTCAAATTTTAAAAATCCGTAATTTTCTCATTTCAAATTCGAATAAAATGTTTTTATGTCAAAATACTCGTAACGACGAGACAAACAAAATAAGATCTATTTTGTTTATTTTTTTTCTAAATACATTTCAAACTTTTGTAATATTTTCTATATCACTTAATTTTTTAAAAGTTTTTCTCCTAAATACACATTTTTAACTCAAATTTTAAAATATCATCTCTATATATTAATCCAAACGTACTCTAAATCTATTCTGTAAATTTCATATCGAAGTCTGTTCTTTATTAATAGACGATATTTAATATTACTTGTGTAGTTTAATATTATTCAAATATTATCTTTTTTAACTACACTGTGGGAAAAAGAAATGACATCCATAGGATGTTAGATGTCATACTACAATCATCGCCCTGTCTGTCAAACGAAAGAAGTCACATACACGACCTAATGTGCTGTGCAAAAGAATGAATTGCAAAAGTTAGGGGAAAAAAGCTTATAATGATAAAGTTGTTGATCATGACCTTAAGAATTTTTTACTTTAATTTTTATTTAAAGAACTGATATTATTATTCATGAGCATGCCCGAAGCATATTTATCTTGTTATTAGTAACGTGGAGAGCTCATATTTGTCCATAATATCATAGAATTGGCAAAATTATTTCTATGTACATTCGTGAGTTAAAACAAATTCAAAATTGGAGATTTTACGATAGAATATTCTAAATATACATTTTTAAACATTTTATCTAGTTAAAATAGAAATGTATTACAAAATTTTGTCAGCAAATAATTTTTAATACAAATCTAATAATTCAAAACATAACTATATCGATATAGTAATTTTCATGTGTTACCATAAAATTCTCAAGATTTTAAACTAATAAAACTCAAGAGTGCTAAGAACTTCCTTTTTTATCTCTCAGTCTTTCTTTATTTTTAATTTTTTTTTAATTAATGTCAATTATTAGAGTGGAAACAAATGAGAAAACTTGAAGCCAGGGTAGGAAAAGTGGATAAACTAGTGCAACTTGTAAAGTAGTACAAGTAGCAAAGAATAAGGCAAACTCTATCAAAAAGCAAAGAATAATACGGGAAGGAAAAAAGTGAACATATGAAATAATCATTTATCTCGAGTAAGTTGAACCAATCTATATTTTTGTACATTTACTTTTGTTTTGATCTTGTTTTTTTTTTTTTTTTTTTTTTTAAATTTAATTTTGGTTCCTCCATATTAATGAAAGTTTAGTATTAATATGATAACTTATTCCGATACCGTAATAGTAGATCAGACAATATTTCATTTTAAAAAATATATATGAATAACACCTTAAGCTTTATTTTATTAACAAAACTTTAGTAACCAAGTGATTTAGTGGATTAGTAATCATGTCATCACAAGGTTTTTTTTTTTTTTTTTTAACAAATGTTTTAACACGTATATGTAAAATCTCTAATTAATAGAATGTAGAAATATTACCTAATTTAATAACGTATAGCTTGTGTGCCTCACTAACAAAACGTTTATAAGTTAACTGTCAAAGCAATTGTTCTTATATTTAAAAAAAAAAAAAAAAAAAAAACTGTCAAAGCAATTGGTTATAAAAATGAAACTATTACACACCGGAAAACTCTTATTACTCTGATTGTAAGTTGGTTTTTAAGGATTAGTTCTACCCAACGGTTTCAAGATACTGTGGGAATGAAATATATAATTATGGAAACAATCACGGCTTGATGTAAGCTAAATAACACGTCTTTATGTTAGAAGGAGAATAGGAAAAGAACTTATTTAAAGGGATTCTAAAATAGATGAAAACAACGACGTTTGAGTATAAACAATCTGAGTTAGACGAAATGAGAAATAGAAGAAATGGAGAATGATATGGTATTAGGAAGAGACCGAGAGTCAGGGTAAAAGAGAGAATAGCCTCAAAATGACTTAATTAAGGCTTATGACAGGTGGTAGAATTAGATCCAAGAGACATAATTGATTCATTCAAGATGAACGGTTGTGATTAGACCAAAGGGTCATCTTCCATGCACTCGCTCATTTTAAATTGAGACAAGTGAGCAGGAAAAATATACGTTTTTCTAAATATCTCTAGTCGAACTCTATCATTTTCTCTTGTGAAATTTCTTTAGGTCGACTATGACTTCAACATCAAAGAGTGACGACGCAAAGATCGTTGAGAGACAAAATAAATAAATAAATAAATAAAGCTTTGTATTCGATTCATGTATAAAACCGTCTCTATATATACCTCTACAATCCATTCCTCAAAATTGTATTCTCATTTCTCTGCCACTCACCTTTTCATGTTCTTCCAAACAGAATAAGGTACCTAAATGTGACTCAATCGACAAGGTTGGTACTATTATTAAAGGACAAAACTTGATAATCAGAAACTTTAAATAATGTGGTCCAACTCCATGGGTTTGAGAATGACTAGGGATGGACATGAGAACTTTTTTTGGTCTCATATCTAAGCCAGTACATGCCATTGCACATTAATTGCCCCTACATAACATTTAAAGTCTTTTTTTTCTTTTTCTTTTTCTTTTTCATTTTAACTCTTTTCTTTTTGTATTTTTGAAGTGCATGTTGAGCACTTTCATGCCCTGCCCATTTCTTGCCCAGCACATTATTAGGAAGTTCCTCTTGATTCTAGAATAATGGTATTTTGGCGCAGCTTCATCTAAACAAAGTCCTTTTAATTTGAAAAGGATGCAAGACAAATCCAATGTCTAATTCTATTTTTGAAACTGGTAATTATCTTGACTCTCTTTTAAAACGTAGAGTTTGAATCTTTCGTCTTAATTTTTTTTTTTAAATGAGAAAAACTATCAAAGCGACAAATTAATATTGTCAAAAAGTGTTGATGAACACAATGGCTTTGAGCACTTTTGAAAAACCATAGAAGCAATTAAATCTACCAATTCCAAAAAAAATAAAATAAATAAATTAATAAAAAGAAAGAAAGAAAAACGCGCATAGTGGTTTTTTAAGAGACATTTAAGATGCTACTTTCTTTTGAAATGGAAAATGAATTATTTTTTTAGGAGTCTAGAGTAAGTAACAAAATATACTTATGCTGTTTTGAAGTAAGAATAATTGTTAGCTAGTCAACGAAATGATCATTGATATAAAAATCATGTTGTATATTTTAAGTTATGCATGTAAGTAATTTGTTTTGGGACGGAGTTGTCCCATATTTTTAAGTGACATCATAACTTCTTTACTATATCCTTTTTATATAAACAAATATATATATATATATATATATACATATATACATAGTTTTTTGCCGCAATAATAATTACCTACATAGAAATCATCACGTGCTTTAACTACCTAATACTTGAATTGCACTTCAAGGTTCAATGTAAATTGAAAGGTCGAGAGAAAGGATTGAGAAGTGGGCAAAGGTCTCGGATCAGTGCTTTCAAGTAAGTGCAAGTACAAACTATAAATTAAAAATCGTTTTAATATTAGTCCATTGTTTGAATAGGTTACTCTGAATCAATATGATCATAACTATCATGTGTGTGTATAAAATATATATATATATATATAAATATATTCACTGGGACATCACTATTGTTGGGGAACTTTTCTTGAAGATGTAATTACTTGTAATGTGTCCTTGAAAGAGGGGAAAATCAAGATTTGAATTAGATCGAACACTTAATTGAATCACGATAGATAAGAAATAGTTCGATGTCGATGTGACAAATTGAAGATAAATTTACCCATTGATGTCAGGGAATCATTTATAATTAAAGGTTTAGAGATCGAGTCATAGTATGGTAAGATTTTTGTGTACGTTAACATATTCTTAGACATCGAGGTTAATGCACCTTAGGTAATGAGTGTGGACGTGGAAATCTAGGGTCACAAGAAATTTAAGTTAATAATCAAAAAATAATTATTGATCGTTAAAATTGGGACCGTTGATCATCGTTGAAAGAAGTCTACCTAAGCATAATTATCATAAATAAGAAGTAAAAATTAATGCAGAAAAGTGAATAATAACACTAAAATTTTTAGAGATTTACTCCAGAATGAGCTAGTCAGCTGAGAATGAAGTTTCTCACTATCTCTGAAGTGAGTATAATGGTGAGTACAATTGTACAAGAGAACGTAGGGGTAAGAGTGCTCTCTTCCTCTTTTTTGATGGACTTGATGTCCTATTTATAAGTAAATGCCAACTACTGGAGTTAGTAGAGTTGAATCCACTACTAAAGTTAGTGAGGTTGTGTCCACTTTCTTAAATATATATGAGTTGATCATCCACTTTGGTTATGAGTAGTTTTCATATTGCCATGATCTCTTGATAGTCTGAAGCTTAACATATGGAGATCGGGGCTAACGTTGGAGGACGAAGTCCGACATCGATAATGAGAATTGAGATATGTAACATGTGTCAATAATGTTTGAGAAGGAATTCTACGGAATAGACAAAGAACGAGAAATTATTATTATTTTTTTTTATGGTTTCAAACTTTTTTTTAGCTTAAGTAGTTTATAAAAGTTTAGTTTTCAGAGTTTGTAATGTTTTGATTAGGGGTGGCAATACGGGTCGCGACACGACGACACGACTCGAAAATGACACGAATTTCGCGGGTTCTGGTTAGGAAAAATAGGTGACGGGTCGTGTTCGGGTTGGGAAAATTTGACACCAAAATTTCGCGGGTCGTGTTCGGGTTGGAATAGTCAATTTCGTTTCAGTTTTCGTGTTAATTTCGGGTCAAGTTCGGGTCAAATTCATGTCAAGTTTGTGTCAATATTTCGTGTCAGTTTCGTGTCAATTTCGGATCAATTTTGGGTCACTATTTCGTGTCAATTTCGGGTCAATTTTCGTGTCGCGTGTCAATTTCGAGTCAATTTCGTGTCGCGTGTCCATTTCGGGTCAATTTCGTGTCGCGGGTCTAATTCATGTCGCGGGTCAATTTCGTGTCGAGGGTCAAGTTCGTGTCGCGGGTCCAGTTCGTGTCGTGTCGTGTCGTGTCAAGCCATTACGATTTCGTGTCGCGGTTTCGTGTCGTTTTCGTGTCGCGTGTCGTGTTCGGGTTGGGGAAGAAAAAATTCGACACGGCTCAAACACGACACGTGACACGAATTGCCACCCCTAGTTTTGACGAGACTTTTAATGGTTTTACAGTTAAGATTTCATTTACATATGTTTTAAATTAAATTTGTTTTTGAGATTTTTGATTTTAAACTAAATTATGACGTGTTTCTATTTTATTGCTTGTTTTTTACTTTGTTGTATTTTCAAATATATATTCATAATAGATGGAGACTTGTAGGTTTGGGGAAAAGCCCTTTGACGGGGAATGCCTATCCCCTGTCCTACTTCTTTTTAATTAGGGATGGAGATGAAGATAGAGATGATTTGAAGGTGATGATGGGAATGGAAAAACATCCCCCATTCTCATCCTGTCTCGTTGTCATCCCTAGCTATTTTGAATTCGTTTTTGAAAACAGCTCTATGGGACACATGAAAAATGTTTTGAAGATGATGCCAAATTTCACCACGTGAATTCCCCATCAAAGCCAACAAGCCCAATGAATTCATCAGGCCCATCCCTCACCTGGATCAATCATCATAATGGTTCTCATCTTAAAAAGCAAAACGCTGTCGTTTTACTGATGAAACAGCATTGACGTGGCAAAACAGCAATCGTCCGATCTTCATAAAGAGGGGTCCTGATCTCTCGGACTAAATTTGGAGCCAAATCAAATGCAAGGTTTTTAAAGCCCCTCTCCAATGGAGTCGGCCGTATGAGCAAAACTCCCCCGACAACCAAGAACCCAACTTCCGCACTCTCACTGTAAGAGACAACCTCGTCCTCTGTTCCGTTCCTGGTTCTTCGTAGTCAAAGGTTTCTGTTGATGTCTTTTTCTTTTTTATTGATAACCGAAGTGTTTGTTCAGAAATTTTTGGCGGCGGCAATGGGGAAGCTGGGGAAGAGGGCGAGGAAGTTCGCGAAGAAGAATCTTCAGTCGGTGCTCAAGAGAAAGCGCAAGTTGAAGTCCATGTTCAAGAAGAAAGCTTCCAAGAGTAAAACTTTCTCTCTCATTTTCTTTTCAATCTCTATTTTTTTTTTTCGTTTAAGAAGTCTAATTTCGTCTAATTAGTCGGATAGTTATGGAATAATTCTCTGAAATGATGATTACAATCTCGTTTGTGTTAATCTCAAATTTGCATTTTTGAGTATTTTAATATATGGAAAATGATGATTTCGTTGCTGTAGAGGATGAAAAAGATGATATTGAAGAACAAGAAGACGACACAGGAGTGTTGTCTAATGTAAGGTACAAAAATGTTGATCTTCTTTTTTTTGGTCCTATATTTATATTTGTTTTTTTTTTTTTCATTTTAATTTTCAGTTGTTTTTTTTTTTTTTTTTGGTTTTTGTTTTTAATGTTAACTCAGAAGAAACAAGGGCCAAGATCTGGTTAACTTTTCTCTAGAAGCGGTATTCACGGACGATGATAGTGATGCCGACGAAGATGATACCGACAGTGATGAATATCTTCCGGAGGTTTGTGAGATAAATTCTGTCTTTCAAATTGGTACCAACTTGTTCTTTGGTCTTTCTGTTATCAAGTTTTTTTTTTTTTTTTTTTCCCCATAACTTTGTAATATATTGAGCAGGACTCAAATTTACAACTTCCTCAAAGTGATGGCGAGAATTATCTAGAAGGTAAGCATATTTGTTTGATACTTTGTTTGATTTTATGTAATCATTTGTGTCTATATTAATGTTTGATTCAATGAATTTTGTCCACAGAAAGCAGTGGGGCTAGTGATTTGTCGTCGCAGAATAAAGAATTATATTTAGATCTTGTGAAGAAAACTAAAAAGTTGGACAAGTTGAAGCAAAAGGTAGTATCGGTATCATTTTGATCGTATGTTTGTTGTATGTTGTGTGTGTGTGGAAGATGACTCAAATAAATGATGGGATTACTAGATTGGCATTGTACCGTTGTTTTACAGAGAATATTGAAAGCACAGTGAACTTTAGCTGCAGTTTTAGAGTTTCAGTAGGCTTTCTCCGTCCTCTTTAAAGAAAGAGGTTAAGGTTTCATGTGTTAGTAAGAAGGTACCGGTATGCATCGACTTGAAAATATTATATTTGGTTAATCAACTATAATATGCTTGGACAGTCATTTTTTGTATCAAAGCTAGCTAGTAAGAAAGAGGAATTGAACTTCTTCGAATAATTATTTTCTTCAAATGTGAGGGGCTGCAATGGTTGTTTAATCTTTAAGTTCATGTTCTTTTTGTCTGTTTGTTATCATCTCTCTCTTTTGGTAGATCCCATGTTTCAATTATTATTATTGTTAATAGTATTATTTCTAATATTTTCTCATTACTTGTTTGTGTGCATGTGTCGATTCATATTCTTAATGAAGGTGTCTTGGAAAATTTTTCAGGATCCCAAATTTTCCAAGTTCTTGGAAAGTTATGAGAAGGAGCGTAAATTATTTAGAACTAAAGAAGCTGTAAGTTATTTTACTTAACTGTTCCATGAAATGGTTATAAAATTGTTCAATTTTCATGCTTGTATTTTTACACGGAAAACGTAAATATTCCCATTTGATGCATCCTTCTTTTATTCTGGATTGTAACAGTATTCGGATGAGGATGAGATGAGTGTTGACGAAACACAGTCAATGGATGAAGATACTCATAACAATGAAAGAAAGATCTTGACTAGCTCTGCAGTTGATTATTTGCATCAACTAGTTGCAGAGCTGCAAAGTTTGTCTGCCCTAACTAGTCTGTTAAATGAATATCGGACTGCTTGTCACTATGGCGCTGAATCGAGCGGTTTGCTTAATAATGAATCTCATCGATTTCCTAGCAGTGAAGCCTTTAGCAAGATATTGATTTTCATGCTAAACGAGGCTGATGATATATTTAGGAAGCTGCTGGGATTGAGCTCTAATTTGAGGAAGGAGAAACTTTCAGAATTAAAAAATTCCTCAAAATGGGATACACTCAAACCATTGGTCAAATCCTATTTGAGGAGTACCCTTTTTCTTCTGAATCAGGTTACTGAAACTGAGATATTGGCGTTCTCCTTAGCCCGAGTCAGAGCTTCTATGGTGTTTTTTGCAGCATTCCCTCCGTTACTTCGCAGACTCATCAAGGTACTTGCCTCTGACTTATCCTTTGTGTGTACTTGTTGCTCTAAAACATTGACTTAGTACTTCGTTTATCAAATTGGGACTCAAATGTGTACTCTTTCCTCTATTTTGTACTTGTGTAATTATCGTGAATGCCTGCTTACCTAATTATCCCATATCTTATGGTTTTTTCTGTTGATTTATGACAATATCCCTTTGGCTTATATCTATCGAACAGTTACTTACTGTGTACATCGATGATCGAACTCATACAATTTGAAGCGTTCCTCACTTGGAAAGTTTTCTTTGCAGGCTGCTCTTCAGCTTTGGGCAACAGGTGGAGGAAGCGTCTCCTCCCATGCCTTTCTCGTCATACAAGACCTTACATCTGTTTATAATTCTGATTGGTTCGACACCTGCTTCGTTAAAACATACAAGTCCTTTGTCAGTCATTGTCAGTTTGTAGAGCAGCCTGTTCAATTGAAACACGTACAATTTCTGAGGAACTCCTTTGTTAAGCTATGTTCTATAGATGTGCAAAAATCATCTAAAAAAGCAATGGTTTCCATCGAGCAACTTGCCAAAATTCTGCATCAGGGACTACAAACGAAGAAAAAGGTACGAGCATATTAATCTCATTAGTTCAGGTGCATAAATATGTTGCTATTTTTTATTAAATGCTGAAGGCTATGTATTTTTATATGCAGGAAGCGGTTAAGAATATATGCAGTTGGCAATACATAAGTTGTATTGATCTCTGGGTCACGTTTATATCAGCTAATATAGGTGATTATGATCTCCAGACATTAGTCTTTATGATCATTCAGATCATAAATGGGGTGGCTTTCTTGTTTCCCGGACCAAGATATTTGCCTTTGAGAGTTAAATGCATTCAGTGGTTAAATCATCTCTCTAGTTCAAGTGGGATCTTCATTCCTGTTGCTTCATTGGTTTTGGATGTTTTAGACTGTAAAAGTGGCGATGGTGGAAAACATGGAAAGGCCTTCAACTTATCGACCGCCATAAAGGTTAGGGATCAGTGATCTAATGGTTATTGCTACTTGCTGTCCATTGTTTTTGTTTTCTTGCTTCTTATTATACCATTGTTATCTCTACTTTCCTGTTGGTGACTGATGACTTCTAAGTTTCATGTGCATAAAGCTTTTTGAGTTTTGGACTTAACTGATTAGTAATTTTTGGTGCAGTTGCCAAAACATTGTTTAAAATCACAGAACTTCCAGGAGCAGTGTGTTTTGTCTGCCATTGAACTACTTTCGGCACACTTTGCTCAGTGGAGCCACCATATATCATTCCCTGAGCTAGCAACTATTTCACTCATCCGTCTACGGAAGTTTCATGAGATTACCACTATTGAAAGTTTCAAGCGTGTGGTTAAGCGTTTTATAGATCAGGTAAGATTTAGCTTTTATCTCTTCCAAGGGATTTGTTTTCCATGCATAGAAACTCTAGAGAGAGCGACTTGCTACCTTCAGAAATCCCAATTGCTATTATTTTCAACGGATTCATCTGATACACTTTAGTGAGAGAATATTCAAATAAAAATGAATTCTTCCCACCAATCTGAAGGCCAAAGCGTAGAACAAATTAGCTGTATTGGGCTCAAAAAAAAAAAAATGAAGGCTAGGCCGTTTGCTCAACCATCTCGAGAACTGTAATTTTCAGAATTTTGCCCATCAGAGCTGCCGAGGATTAATGTATGCCACAAGCAATAACGTTCAAATAAGAATGCTATGTAAAGTCCATATCCAGGTGGAGTTGAGCCGCAATGTTCCCAGCTGAACTATTAACAACAAAACCTTTAACAAAAATGTTATTCTTGGTCCACGCACATTCATTTTAAAGATACCGTATCACATTTTACGCGGTAGCCTTTATCGAGGAGAGTCAGTCCAGCACTGTCAATATCGTTTTTATTATTTTTTCCTTCTGCATCCTTTGGTTTTAATTTGGAAGAAATTAACCCAAATGCCAAAGTATCCATTATTGTTGGTTCATAGGTTTTGTGAGTGCATGAGCATCACTATTGACTGCTTGCTCCGTCTTCATGGCCGAGGGCATAATAGATACATCATAAATGTTTGATGATTCTTTAACACGATGCGTCATATACTGATTGTGCAACAGATTCCTTTATAGTTTAACTTCTTGCCTACAGGTGGAGCAAAATGTTGAGTTTATTCAGAAAAAAAGAGATGAGGTAGCTTTTTCACCAAAAGATCAGCAATCCGTCGAAACATTTCTTCAGGTTTGTATTTTTCTTTTTCCCTGTCAAACTGCTATTCACATTTGATGCACGTAACTTAGCATGATAAATGGTTAAAATGCAGCTTGAGAAGAGTGGAAATACTCCATTTACTCAATATTACAAAAGCATCATGGACAAGGCTGTCGCTAGAAACCCGGCTTCGGATGAAAAGGTGCACTATATATTGCCCTTTTTCTTTATATTTTAGACTCGTTAGAGTTTAGTTTTGCTATCTATTGGCATGATACCATTTGGCCGTTGTCGATAGGGAGGTAGGGATGGGCAAATCCAAATTATCCAATGTGATTAGACAACCCATGGATCCAATCCAGTGAGGATAGGATATCCAATGCTTATTGGGTTGGATTTTTCTTAATTTCTTTAATGATTAAAATACTTACACATGCTTAAAACTTGAATTTGGTTTCATTTACTTTTCTTTAATTGGATTTTGCAAATTATTTTTTGGATTGAATCATATCTCTAAATGTAAATTGGAATGAGGAAAAAGCTGACATCCAATCTAATCCAATCCAAATCTAAGATAAGATTTTATAACAAAAATTAGATTGGGGTGGAATTCAACATCATAACATCATATAGCATTAGATTGTAGTGAAAAGTATTGGATTGGAGTGAATGCTCACCCCTATAGGGAAATTAGCGGTCTTAAAATAAATAGTCTAGCAATCTTCGTACGAATTCCTTTCTTTCCTACAGTATTCATATATTCATTAGATGAGATGACTTGGATCTCCATTTTGTACTTGACATCAGGTATAACTTGAACTAGCCATTTTGATTGGTTTAGATCAAGAGTGTTTTGGAAACTTGTATAATACTGTCTTTGTTTGTTTTAATAAATCCAAATAAATATCTCATTATTCTTTTGACTTCATAAACTTTAAGCTGCATTTGAGAACCTGAGTCCTTGACCGTATTTTTTGCTACATTGCTTGCTGCAGTTTCCTGGAGCAGACAAACTTCCTAAGAAAGTAAAAAACTTCCAAACAAAACAGCCAAGGTAGATGTAAACGGTGGACATTTAGAGAAAAGAAAATCTGACTAGAGACGGTGGCAGCAAAGACAGGAACATGGTGGCTCACCAAAAAGTTACGGATGCTCGAAGAGTTGCACATTTTCTTGGTACCACATTCAGAGACTAAGACTAGCTTTAATTTCTTATTTACTTGTAATTCCTTTCCAATTTTGGCATATCGTTTAGGGTTTTTATAGATTCTGATCATGAAGAAGACATGGCCAAAGATCTCAAAGATCTGCACGGTTTTTCGGCCTAGTGACCATGTTAAAATGAGTTTGTAGGCTGACATTAGAATATACTAAACAGTTTGCCAAGTAAAGCAGAATTTAACACAGAGCAGTATGTTTTCTGTTGATGGTTAATTTGTGCCTTCTAGATGATCCACGTCTTCCTTTTCTAAGTCCTCAAATTGAGGAAAATCTTGGTTTACCATTATTAATTAGGAAAGATTACAATATACTCCTGCGTGTTTAAGTAAAATACTATCCAACCTTGTATTTTAAAAGAGTAATGTTAGAGACATTAACTCTAATCCTAACTTTTTGAGTATCAATTCACGTATCATTTTTTCATTGGTAGAACCAATCAATTGATGTTGTAATATTTTAATCACTTGCCAATAAGAGAATGATAACTCATCTGTCACATAAGTTAGTATTCAAAAGTTGGGATTAGAGTTGATGTCTTTGGTATTTTTCATTTTAAAATCACTAAAATTTTCGTTTTAGGGATCTCTTTAAAATTCCTCCCTTATGGCATATTTTTGGTCGACTAAATGTCCTAAAATTGGTTAAATTTTCGGGTTTATACTTGGTACAACTATTCTTATTATTTTTTTTTAAGACAATAATTGTGTAACAAATTACTCTAGGGGTGAAATCTTGTAAGTGATTAACAATTTCAAAAAGAATTAGTGAGCATGCGGTTGAACTGTGTATTTCACTTAAAATGCATGGGGGAATTTTGTAATTTACCCTTAATAATGCACATTATTATTTTATTTTGCCGAAAAGAAAGAACTGATTTTGGATTTGTTTCCATCTTTTTTAGCTTTTTGAGAGTTGGGAGTTAATAATTGAACTGAATCTTCTGACGTAGATTGTAGGCTAGTTGAAACCCAATTTCTTTATTCTATAAAATTATTTTTTTCCCCTTCATTTACCCAAAAAAAAAAAAAAAACATTTTTTTTTCCCTTCATAACCAAGAAAAGCATAATTGAGATTATGACATGACAGAGACTAACAAATAAATATTACCATATTAACATCAACGTCTATTAGTGGCCGGCATTTTAGTCATGAGGATGATATTATTATCGACGACTACAAAGTGGCCGCCCAAAATCAAACTTTTTTTTGCTATTCTCGCCCACAAATATTTTCATGTCTTTATGACATGGAAGCCACTATGTCTAATTCATGTTCTTTGAGGTTGTCTCTTTCACTTTCTCTTGTTTTTGTTTTTTTTTTTTTGTATATTAAATATTTTATATTTAGTGAGACACGAGGTTTCTTGTTTCCCAAGGATTTTAATTATGCATTTCTAGAAGGTCTTTACTCTTTTTATAAACATGAACGTTTTATTTTTGTGCCAAAACGGCAAAGTCTGTGTCTAGGACGCGATCTATTCATAGAGATTGTATCTTTACCATGCATAACTGAGAATTCTACATGTTTGCAACTTCAGATAGTTAATAGAAATCAAAATTATTGCAAGAGAAGAAAAATAAACTGATATTTTCATTAACATTTTAGGGGTTTTTTTTTTTCAAGCGTTTTGGTGTTTTAAATGACTAAATGTCATGAATTTTGATGTTTCATTGGTTTCAACCTTGGACAAAAACTTGCAAGACTATCTGATTGGAAGCCACAAAATATGGCTTTGATTGAAAAAAGAAGCGAATATCTTCTGCAAAATTCGTCACATGCTTTCAAAACCATATTTTTGGACTTCAAAAAGTCCAAAGCAACTTTCAGAAAAAAAATAAAAAATAAAAAAAAATGTTGAAGAGGTACGAAAAGTGGGGTTGAAAATATGGAAGCCGAGCAATGCCAAAAATGAACATCTTTCATACACTCCATTAAACTTTGGTATGGGGAAAAAAAAATAAAAACTATCATTAATAATAGAATGGAAATTTCCACTATTCAAGGATTGAGTTCCCAAAACTGTCCTCAGAGTTCTGCAATCCATCTACCCTAATTTTTCTACTTTTCATAAAACTCCCTCCTCTACATTACACCTAAACCCCTCCAAGAAATATTTCCTTAAAAAAAAAAAAAAAAAAAAACTCTCCCAAATAGTCTAATGAAGCGCGTGACTGTCACGGTCCCATCCCGCATCTGGGCAATATTATCTTTCATCAAAAGTCGACCACGGCCAGCGCTTCCAGATCGCGAAAAGCCATCGAAACCCGCCACGCGCGATTCTCCTTCACGCGCAGTCACTCTCGAGGAATAGGACTGCAACCGTACGCCGCCTTGGCCACAACCTCGGGGTGGCGGCTCCGGCAGCCGAGAGCCCTCAACATCCCCCAAACCCCCTTCCCTCTCCGCTTATACGACACCTTCTCCGCCATCGTTTCCTCCTTCCCTTCCTCAAACGACGGAAACATCGTCGCCGAATGACTCCTCCTCCTACTACGGCTCTGCCTCGTCCTCATATCCCCCAGTTTCATCTCCGTCGGAACCCTCATCATCCCAAACATGAACAAAAACCACCTCGACTTCACCGCCGGCGACCCCATTGTAGACGAGATTTTCGACACTCTCACCTCGTTGTCGTACGACGCCAAAGCCTTGCTGTCGTTCGAGCGCGGCGGCGACTTCAGCAAGTGCCGGAAAATGCTATGATTTCTTCTTCTTATGGGCTTCTCCGGCAGTGATTGCTCGCTGGATTTTGGATTCTGATCTTGGGTTGGTTTCTGTTGATCTTGACCGGCTAGAGTAATGAGTTTCCCGCAGAAGATGATTTCCTTGTTGATCGGGAAAGTCGCGGCGGTGAAATCCTCGCTGAAGAACTCGAAGAAATCTTCTTCTTCTTCTTCGTCGTCGTTTGAGGCTGAGCTCTGGTATTTCTTGCTGCTGACGGAGAAATCGTCGTCGTATTCGTCCCATGAATCGCTTTTGCTGTAAATCGGAAGGTCGCAGAGAGAGAGAGTTTCTTCTTCTTCTTCTTCTTCTCCTTCGTATGAATAATCAGCTGAGTTTGGAGTTGATTCTTTGGCCACCATTTTTCCTGTTTTTGAGGTTAAAAATGGAAGAGATTTAGAGGTAATGACTTAAGAAGGAAAGTAAGAATGAAATGTTTGTATTTATACAAGATGAGAATCTGAGAGAATTTGGAAAGATGGTGAGAGATTGGGTGTGCGGCTTCTAGATGGACGACAACTTTTTTTGCCTTTTTTATTTTTATTTTTTTAAGAGGGAGAGAGAGAGTAAAAGCGAAAGAGACAAAAATGAAGCCTTTTTTTTTTTTTTTTTTTTGTAAAAAAAATTATTTTATTGAGTGCTGTTGAAAAAAAAGGAAGCTACTCAGTAAAGCTCTTCTAGAAGAGCAGGCATTTGGATAGGCTGAGAGATTGAGACCAGTTCAAGAATAACATTAGATCCCTGTTTCTATCAAAACGTTAGACTAGTGTATGTTACCGAAAGCAAATAATCAAGAAAAGTAGAACACCATCTAGAAAATATATATATATATATATTAATAATAATAAATGGAAAATTTTTTTTAGGCCAAATTCATAATATGTGCTCACATCGCGTTATTCGGATACCATTGTTAGGAACTGTTATTTCAGTTATTAAATTAAATTTTTAACCATCTAATCTATGATCGGAGTAATTCTGTGTCACATGCTGTAAATTTTTAAATGAACACTAATAAATTATATTATCAAAAAATTGATATGATAGTTATAAAAAATTCTATTGATAATGTAAGATAAGAGTTCCTACCAAAGGTGTAATCTTTGATTGGAGTAATTTTATATCGCACACTGTAAATTTATGTGCATAACAATTCTGTGTCACGCGTCATAAATTTTTAAATGAACGCTCATAGATTATATTATCAAAAAATTGATATGACAGTTATAAAAAATTCTATTGATAACGTAAGATAAGAGTTCCTACCAAAGGTGTAATATTTGATTAGAGTAATTTTATATCGCACACTGTAAATTTACGTGCATACTCACATATCATATCATTTATAAATTAATTTCATGTTAAAATATTAATCCTATGGTTAAAAAGAAATTTCTACTGACATAGTAAAATAAGAGGTCATATCGTAAACGCTCCATTGTATTATAAATGAACAAAAAAAAATTTAACTCAATGAGTTTTTTATTTAATATTTTATCTCCTTTTGTCATGTTTTTTATGTTTGTTTTTTCTATGTTATGTTTATTTTCTGAAAATTATGTTGTATTACAGAAGGAAAAAAGTGGCTAGAAAGATACAAGCCATCGTATTACAAATCATATCTAATCTAATTATAAAAAGTATGACTGATATACAAAATTTAACAAAAATACAACTGTCTATTATTGTATCTTATTAGTAAGTTTTTTTTTTTCCTTCTAACTTACTACAAAATCATCTCTCTCTCTCTTTTCCATAGCTTATAATTATATGATGAATACATCTACTTTATCTAGAGGAGCCTTTTACATAATATATAATATATATTTCTTGGTAAGGCATATTTTTAAACATTTAAAATGATCAAAATCATAAAGATGTTTACAGTAGGATCGTCGTCGCGTCGTCGTTATTGTTATTATTATTGTTATTTAACTACCTCTAGAAGCTGTAGTTTTAGTCATCACATTAAATTTTCATCGTTGATCAATGAATGATAACGGTCTTATCTCGTAAGTTGTAAATTTTTAATATGGACACTAATCAATTAGACCACTAAAAAATTAATCCAACACCTAAAACTACAATTAAACTTATAGTGAAAGAAAGACAGTTACTACTACAAAAATTCCACAAATTGACATTAAAATAAAAAATTATGCAAAACTAACATTAACTTATAAAGATCTGATAGTTTAATTTTCATACCCTAATAAAGAATTCTAATTACTTAAATTATCATAATAAAAAAATTCTTTCTTTACCGGTCATGCATCTTTTTAAATGATATATCTAATCAAAATCATAGGAACTACTTATAGTTCTAACCATTGCAATAAATTTCTAACTGTCTAACCTAAATATGGTCTATTTATGACACGTTATAAATGTGAATATTTACAGATCAAACCATTAAAATGTTAATGAAATAGTTAAAACTACTGATAGTAAAAATGACAATTTCTTTCGTAAGAATTCTCTAAACTTGTATAAAAATAAAAAAGTATGTCAAAAAAAAAAAAAAAAAAACTAGAATTACTTAGTTTATCACTTTCTCTGTCATTTTCTCCACTCTCACTTATGTTTTTGTCACGTGTCATCCTTGATTTCTACGGACATAAGATTGAGATGTTTATTCTTACTTTTTTCCTTGCTGAACGACAAAAGATAGGACTAATTTCATGGCATTGATTTTCTCATGTGACAATTGAAGTGCTTTTTATTCTATTAAAAAAGTATGGACAGTTTTTAATTTTTAGAATCTTTATCCTATATGAGGTTTTTATATCCCTCTAAAAATTTCTCTCTGAGTGGCAGAATCGTAATAATAAAATAATTATTTATAACTATAGCTCATTTGTATAGAAAAAAGAGATAACTTCTTTCTTGAAAATAATATATCAAGTGATCCTGATATTTCTCTAATTTTTAAAGATCATTTTAATTTTGTAAATCATAATAAAAGAAATCTCATTATATGTAGATTAATTTTTTGAAAAAATAGATATATTTTGTCCTTTTGTCTTGTCTTTACATGTTTGTTCTTGCTAGTTTTCTGGGGCTGCTTCTGTTTGTCTCCACGTGGTTGATGAATCATGCAGGGCCAACCATGCGGCAAGGTGGCTAGGAATAACCAAGCTGAAGTTTCGATGTCTATTATAATAGTTATTTGCTATTTTTGTTTAAAATAAATAAATAAATAACAAGGTCTTTGTTATAAATAAATAAATAAATAAATAAACAAGGTCCTACTGAACACACATAGACTTTCCCTCTTGTTGCGTGGCACTTCCTTTTCAATTGAATTGGTAGGGGGGCACTTCCTCTTAGGACCTTTTCTATTTCTCTCTTCCTCATGTCCCTCTATTAAATTTATAACCTTTTTTTACGGATTCTCCAAACAGAGACTTAAATATTTACTGAAAATCGTACAATTAGACCTTACTCCTCGATAAAAATGAAGTCATTCTAATCCCACTATATGTTATAATAGTAAGAAATGTGAAAAAGTATCTCAGATTCTACTTTAGGATCAAATTAGTGAAAATAAGTTTTCGGATTAAAGATCATCGAAGAAGTTCCTGAGGAAAAAAAAAAAAAAAAGACGATCTTTGAAAAGGTCATTATACACTCGAACTTTTAAATTCAATTAGATCACCTACTCCGTAGTAAATTAATAATTTAGCATTCCACTCTATCTATGGTAAAATAGTACTGACCATTGGTCATTTTACATTTGGATTGTTCTTGTAGTTCCTTCTGAGAAGCAAAACGAAATAATGTAATGAAGAGTACTCTTTAAAAAAAAAAAAACATAAAAAAGGGAAAATGTTTTCTTTTCTTTTGCTAGAAGAACTAAATGGTTATTTTTTTTCTTCTTTTGCAAAAGTAAAAAATAAATAAGTTTATGTCTATAGTTTGGGCGGATTTCTGGTGAAAGAGTCTAGGGATGATTTAGAGAAATATCACTTCTTAATAAAATTGGTGATAAATTTAAGTTTATTTTTTTATATTAAAATATAAAGATGAATTATTAATTTAAATAATGATATACAACACAGAGTTTAACCGGATAAATATACATTAACCTTTCAAACATAATCTTTTTTTTTTTTCAAAATTGTGGTTTCGTTACTGACATTTGTTTTTATATGTTTGAAATTTAATTTGTGTTGTGTAGTTTTTTATTTAATTTTTGCTCTATTCTAAATTTTTAAGTTGCTTTTATCTTTATTTGCAAAATCGTATTTAAAAAAAAAAATGTCTCCAATCCCGATCCTGACCCCATCTCTTCTCACGAAAGCATAGGGAGGATTGGATAAGAACAAAAAAACATTCCTTATCCTGCTCCGCTTATTTTGCCATCTCAACCAAAAACTCTTATAAAAAATTATTCAAACACTCACATAAGTAATTTATGCAAGAAAACCATAACATGATTTGTTTATTTATTTATTTTTTATTTTTTGACAATAAACCATAAGATGATTTTCAAGAAGCCATATTGTCAAACAACTCCTTAATAAGTGTAACACAATATATATTTGCATGAAACTGTGGTTTTTCGTATCTAAATATTATGTTAGATTTTTGAGAAACCATCCAATCATATAGATATATATATATATATATATATTATGTCAACATATATATATATATATATATATGATATCACATAATAAGTAGTGGTACGAAATATTTTTTATCGATTAAGAAATATTGGGAGGTAATTTAATGTTAGGATCTCTTATTTTGGGTTGTTCACAAAAAATTTGCTTCAACTATCGGATTAATTTTTTAATAATCTGATTTATGAGTTATAAAAATTAAAAATTTGCAGTACGCGATATTAAATTGCTTCGAGTATAGATCGCCCATTAAAAAATAAATCCAACATTTAAAATAGTAATTCTTATCGAAAAAATCAAACAGAAGATCTTTCTATAGAAACTTCTAAGTAATAAATAACTAAAGTATTCACCACAGAAACAAGATATATGGTAGAGCGTAATTAGGAGGAGTACTATTCCTTTTTCATGAGGTCCTAGGTTATAGATTGATAAACTCCATTGCCCTCCCTGCAAAGAAGAGGGTGAGTTTTTGTTCTAGAACTGTGATACTTGTGCTACCTAATATTGTTATAATATCAGTAAATTTGATCAATATTTGAAGAAAAATTTGCAAATTGATAAAATCCGAAGGGCGAAAAATCGAAACTCATTCATGTATATCAGAGTTATTTGTAAGAGATTTATTCTATGATTAATGAGATCAGGTCAAGATGACTTGCGTCCTCGTTACATAAATCTCAATTTAGTTTCACTATAATGAATCGATAATTATATGGATAAAGATATTTAGTCAATAAGTTGATAATTAAGTTGTTAGATTCAAATGTTGAGACATGGTATGGAGAGATATTTATGCGATTCGTTCTAGTACATGAAGGAAAATTCAAATTGATGGCTGCGTGGCAGGTGGCCATGTAGCTCATTGACAAATGTTGTCAATATATGACCACCTAACGATAAGTCAAAGATTCTAGTATAGTATTAACTATATATATATATATATATAATCATACCCCAAAATAAATAAATAAAATAAAAGTAGCGTTAGTTGAATCGCACATCTTCCAGATAATCTGAGGATCGTTAATTATTTACCAAAAATATAAAAAAGAAACTGAGGAACATAAGGTAAATATGTTTCATTTATGAGAAACAATTTAAATCGAAGCCCTCCTTCTTCCACATTTCCAAGTATTGCATGCATATGCTACACTATTCCTTTGTTTGGTTGCTCAAGAAATTGTCACTTCTACAAGCAGGCTATATACATACATATATATACACGCACACACACACACACACACACACACGTATATATGTACATATAACCTGCTTCTAGATATACATATATATATATATATGTATGTATATATATCTGTTAGTCAAAGCAGTCAAATATTGGAAAGGCAAGAGTCCATTTTTTATTTTTTATTTATTCAATAAATTTGTGATTACCACTAGCTCTAGCTCGGACATATAATGGTAGGAATAACTTTAATATCAATTCTTTTTATACTAATTTATACAATAATGTTATCATATTTTTATTATTAAATATAATATTTTATTATTAATTAATATGAAAATCTTTTAAACAACTATTAATGAAAGAATACAAGACTGATAGTAATTATAATAGAAAAAATAAGATTGGAGTTGTATTTCAATATTCTTCGTATGCAAAACTTGATAAGTTGGTTTTTTTTTTTTGGGAAAATTTTCAAAAATTCCCCCTTAATTTTGTCACTAGTGTCAATATGTCCATGAATTATGAAATGTACATATTGTACCCCATGAACTTTGCTTTTGTGTCAAAATACCCTATAATCTTTGTATTTGTGTCAAAATGCTTCATAGTCTTTAGTATTTGCATCAAATTACCACATGATCATTAATATTTGTATCAAACTGTTCAATTTATCTTATTTTAATTGTCTAACATTGTGTAATTGCCTAATAATTATTAACTTTTTTAGAATAGTTCAAATAAAGTGGTATGCATCTATTTTGGACCGACTATTTTTAGTTTGCTTATTTTAATTCAAATTTATATTTATTTTAATTTTTTTAAACAAAAATAACTATATAACTTATGTTTTATTGTCCTAATATTACAAGTTTTAGTTGCTCAAGTAATTGTCACTTCTAGAAGCAGCCTCTGTGTGCGCGTATTTGTTAGTTAAAGCAGTCAAATATTTGGAAGGTCAGAGTCCATTTTTGTTTTTATTTTTTATCTAATAAATATGTGATTACCACTAACTCGAACATATAATATTAGGAATATCAATTATTTTACATTAATTTATACAATAATGTTATTATAATTTTATTAGTAAATATAATATTTAATTATTAATTAACACGAAAATCTTTTTAACAACTATTAATAAAAGAAAATGAGACTCATATATAACTATTAATAAAAGAATTTGAAACTCATAATAATTATAAAAGAAAAATTAAGATTGGAGCCGTGTCTCAATATTCCTCATATGCAAAACTCGATAAGTTGGTAAAGTTTTTTTATTTTTATTTTTTTTAAACGCTTTTTATTTATTGTCGTTAATGAAGGATGGAATCAACTAAAAGTCGTGTTTGTGTTTAGGCACATTTGCCGCATTCTTTTTGTCGGTTTGCTTATTAGCATCTCTTATGTGTACGTGGACATGTAACAACATGAATATTAAATGTTCACTTATATATGTATATCTATAATTTTAAAGATTTTCACTTCTATTTAGGCGCCTGAAAAGAGTGCCTCTAAATTTTGTATATAGATTCTTTTTTTCTTTTTTTTTATATCTGAATTTTAGAAAATATTTATTAAAAAAATTCTTTGGTTTGTGGACAAAAAATACAATAATATTAACGAATAACTAACTAGGATGATTGAAAATTCACTCTCCTTATATAGTGACTTCCTGATCCCTTAAAGAAAATTTTAGCAGTAAAAAATAAAATAAAATCTTCCCTTTTCTTCCCCTTTCTCTCTCACTCTACAAATATGTAGAAAAAGAAAAGAAAAGAAAAAAAAAAAGGGGTAATTTGAAGGATATCAAGCATCTCACACGTTTTATCCTCCAAATTCTTCATAGATTATACCTAAAAGTTTGAAAAGGTCATTTCCCATTAACCTCTATCTCTATCATGAGTTTTTTTTTTTTTTTTTTTTTTTAAACCTCTCCTAATATCCATATCGTATATGTTTTCGTTATTATTATTATTATTTTTGTTTCGTCCATAATCTTTGTTAGGTTTGGTTCATTTGTTGAGGCTTATCTCGACATTAATAAAAGGTAGAAGCTAATGAGCAATGTGTTAGGATTAGGACTTGGGTACACATCATACCCAAAATTAAGTTTTACTGTGGGTTATGGTAGACAGATTTACTCTACATTATATTCTAATAGAATGTAATGTGTATTTGGATATCTCATATATATTTTTAACACAAATATGTTTAAGCAGTACACATACTCATTTTACTTTTTATCCACATTCACTTTTTCTATCTACTTTTACCAATCACATTATATATTTCTTTCTCACACACCAATACACATTAGAATGACTATTAAAAAATGTAAACAACTTAAACACACATTATATTTGAATATAATGTATAAAATGGACATTTAAATGCATATTATATTCGAATATAATACACAATGAATGTGTCTTTTAAATAGACCATCAGTCCGATAGATTTGGTGGCTCCGAAATGGCTAGTATGACTAAGATGACGTTCTTTGACTAGCTAAGGCCTCTGTCAAGTTGGATAAACACCTAACAAAGTGTAGAAATAGATTCATACGGGACCTCAATGTGTATGAGGATCAATTAGGTTCAAAGAAATTTGAAGCGAACAACCTTCTGGAACCCCCCTAGTTGCGAAAATAACAATTGCTGACTTCCAAGTTGAACAAAAAAGAAAACCTAGAAAAGTTTAAGAAAGTTTGGATGGGAAATTAATAAAATGATTTAGTGGAGAAATTTATACGAGGAAAATGAGAGAGCATTTATGGATATTTGTCTGAACTTTTATCCTTAAAGTTTGCGGGTGTGGGTACGTTGGTTTCAAGGTTAATTTACAAGCGAGATTAGACGGAAAAACATTGAATAATATTTTGGCTCTTTCTCTCATAAAAAAAATATTACAGTGTTGAACGTCACCTACTAATAAAGAGTAAATCCTAGAATAATAAGACTCATAAATATAGAACCCATTCACCTTCTATTAATGATTATCTTTAACAATATTGGCATCGGTAGTATCCCAAGTATTTTTCAAAAATATTTCATATGACATCCCACTTTCGGAAGTAATTAGTCGAGTGTTTAGGCGCTCTAGGTTAATTAGGACTATATAGATGACATTAGAAGGAAAAAGGTTCCAAGTGACATACACTAGTAAAACTGTGGATTACACGACGGTTTTTTACCGTCGTGTAAAGTTTACACGACGGTTCCACAACCGTCGTGGAAGATACCACGACGATTCAAAGAACTGTCGTGGTATCTCAATGTTACACAACGGTTTTAATCGTCGTCGAAACAACGAATACAGTTGCAAAGAGTGACAAATTGGCTACATTACACGACGGTTTTGAGCCAAAATCGTCGTTTAATGTTGAATATTACACGACGGTTTTGAGCCAAAAATCATCGTGTAATGTTGAATATTACACGACGGTTCCAACTCCAAACCGTCGTGTAATGTATCTAAAGCAACGAGAAATTTTTTTTTTTGAAGCAACATTACACGACGGTTCAGAGAACCGTCGTGTACTGTGTCAGAATTTGTAAAAAATAAAAAAAAATTAGGGGTTTTTTGCTGATTTCCGACGGGTGGCCTAACCTGTATGTTATCCAATATACGATTCAAGATATTAACTACATTGATCAAAGTAAAAATACATACCAATTATTATACATTACAAGTTTACATATCATAATTAATGAATTGCATTACATGGCTAGCCCATTTTCCTCTAATCAAGTCCAAATCCTGAGAAGTGAAAAATTCTTTACTTTCAAGTACGTCAATTCCATTCAACATTATGTCCCTCATAAAACCTAAAATAAAATAACCACATTCAACACTTCCCTCTTGGAGAGGACAAGGCCGGTTCGAGATTTTCGTTTTACAGTCTCGTCTCTTTCTAATCCCTTCTCTGGCCATAATCTTCCAATCCGTTAGGGCCTTAGCAAATTGGTAAAGTTCAATCTAATTAAGATGCATATAATTAAGATTAAATAAAAAATTAACATATTAAAATTGACTTACACGTTCATTAGCTCAGTAAAATTGTCGTGTTATGTGTGCCATCACAAAAAAAAAAAGCCTATTTTTTTTTTTAATTCAAGCCTAATTACACGATGATTTTGAGCAAAACCGTCGTGTAATGGTACCAATTACACTAGAATCAAATTCCATATGATTATCCAAAACAAAAATCCATTTTGACATTTCATCGAGCATGTGGTGGACGGATAAAAACCATGTTAAAAAATATGTGTAGAGTGCCAAAACCGTGCACAAAACATTCATTTTCAAAGAGCAACAATAAAAAAAAAACATTCAAACAACACTACAAATTATACTCCACGCAAGTTATTAAAGCATTGTGTGTTCGTAGTTTTGTTAGAAAACAAGAAATTGAGCAATATGGAAGTCACCTTGCTTTTCTTTAAAGAAAAATAGTTACGGCCTTGATGGGAACATCGGGAGAGAGAGGTGGTGGTGACGGTGGCGGCGGAAAAAGACCGGGACTATGGCGGCGGTTTGGGAAAAGTTGAAGTGGCGGCGGCGGCGGCGTGACCGGATTTTAAGTTGGGGGGGGGGGGGGGGGGGCGAAGGAGGTGGAGAGGAGAAAACTTTGAGTTGTCTAGAGGGTTGAGGATGAAAATGATGATAAATGAAGAATAAAGTGTATTTAAGTAATGGGTTTTCGAGCGAATTCTAAAGCATGAAATTTGAAAATTTTAAAAATTTTCGGAGGAACCGTCGTGTAATCCTTTTTTTTTTTTTTTTGAAAATTTGAAAATTTGAAAATTTTAAAAATTTTCGGAGGATTACACGACGGTTCTAAAAACCGTCGTGTAATCTTTTTTCTTTTTTTTTTTTTTGAAAATTTGAAAATTTTCGAAGGATTCCACGACGGTTTTATATAACCGTCGTGTAATCCTTCTTTTTTTTTTTCAAATGCTGCCAGATTACACGACGGTTCCAACAAAACTGTCGTGTAATCCGGTGGATTACACGACGTTCATCAAAACCGTCGTGTAATCCGGCGGATTACACGACGGTTCATCAAAACCGTCGTGTAATCCTTTGTTTACATGACGGTTTTGTCAAACCGTCATGTAATCTTGTTTAAGACGATGGTTTTACAAAAATCATCGTGTATTTTCCGTCGTCTAAGCCAACTTTTATAGTAGTGATAGGAAAAAGATCATGATAGACGGAAAACTAATAGAGATATGTGTATGTTTTTTTATTTATTATTTATTATTTTTATTTTTTTAATACTTATTTAGATCATTCATACTTTATTTAATTGGGGTGGAAAAAAAACTATTAAAAATTAGGTAAGACTCAAAAGACGTGCTTTTCGAGAAACAATCTCACGAATCGTATGAAACTTCGAGAAAATGGATTATCTCACCGATGATCTCCATGACAAATCGGTATCCTTTGATCAGCTTTGATCAAGGAGAAAGCCTAGTTCACCTCAAACTTGGTGCAAGTCACATCATTACATATCAAGACGTCTCACGTATACGAGTTTAACGATCTTTTGTCGATATAATATTCTTTGTTCAATAACAAATTTAGGGTTAGTTTGGTTTGTAAGTTTAAACTTACATTTTTAAATTTTTTTTTTGTCTTTTTCTTAAAAAGTTTTTTGTCTTTTTTAAAAAGTCAATAAAATTTACTATTTAAACTTAAAAATCTTAACTCAAACTTATTCACCAAACACCCCCTTAGGGTGAGTTTGATTCACCAACTCAAATCCAAATTTTTCAACTCAATTTTTGTCTTTTTCTGAAAAAGTTTTTTTGTCTTTTCTGAAAAAATCAATAAAAATTACTATTAAAACTTAAAAATCTTAACTTAAACTCAAACACCAAACACCCCCTTATATTTTTGCCCCCGAAAATAAGGGATTGTCTTGTTTAATTCTTTACAATTTAAAATTACACAAACTCATTATTGTTTACTTTTCTCAATCAAACATCAACTTTTTTTTTTCTTTTTTTTTTCTTTTTTTGTAACAATTTTAAACACGTTGAATAACTCATACATGATTACAACCTTTAAAAATAATTAATTGTCGACCATTCACGTGGCCGACACGTGACTTAGTTGTTAAACAATTGACGTGTTACTGATCAAAATATCAGAATTATAACTCACGAATTGATAAGCTCGTGGGAGGATATATATATATATATATATATATATATATATATATATTTTATCATTTTGAATTATAAGGAGGTAAAAGGAGATAGTACTTGTTTTGTTGGTCGGTTTGAGTTAAAGTTTTGTAGTTATTTTGATTGGAGTTGAATTGATTTTTGGAATTGTGAGTTTGTTAGCAAATGAATTGTTTGGAATAAAAAGTGTAAAAACTTAAAATGTTTTCAAAAAAAGAGTATCATATGGATCTTATTTTGTTTCTCTCGAGATTCTGTGTAATTAAAAAAATATCATATTTCGGTTTTAAATAATAAAGTTATGGACTTTTAAAATTTGAGTTTTTAAATTAGAATTTAATATATAAAAAGTGAAAATGAGTTTACTTTTCAAAAAATGAAAAAAAAAGATAAAAAATAATTGGAAATTGTTTGATTGGAATGGATGTGCCAAACGCATTAACAATTTAAGATTAATCCTTAAAAAAAATAGTAGTAGAACATAGCTAACGACGACGTTTCAGGCATTGCAGGGTTGTTGGATCCTCAGCGAGCCAACGTTGTATGGATGGACGGCCCAAAAAAGACAAACACCACGCTCTTCTACAGCGCGTGTAATTTAAAAAGCCTTTGGCGACGGTTAAATTCGTTAATCTTAAACCTGTGCAAAAAAAAAAAAAAAAGGGAAAGGCCCATGACCTGAGACCTCGTCTTTAACCACCGAAAACCACGCAATAATACGAGGAGGACATTTTCGTCATTCCGAATCGCTTCGAGGACAACAACGTAAATGCGAAGAACTAATCAGGTCTTCTTATAGAACGAGTCACTCAAACCCTATCACTCATCTCACTGCTCTGGAGCTCTCTCTCTCTCTCTCTCCTCCCTCCTCTCTCTCTCTCTCTTCGTCGTCGCGGCTAGGGTTTCAGAGCAGGTCGATCTCGGTAAATAACCTTCTCTTTTTCCTATTTTTCCTGCTTTTTATCTGAATCTGTTTTCATCGAACTTGTTAATCTTACTTTGTTTTTTGTTTGTTTGCTTCTTTTTTTTTTTTTTCCTTTTTCTTTTGTGTGTGTGGAATTTCTATGCCTGTGGTGTATTTTTCTGCTTTGAATCTTGGATATGAGATCTGTTAGATATTGATTTTTTTTCTTTTTTAGAAAGTTGATTTTGGCAACTGTTTCTAAATTGTCTGTGCTTTTGTCGTTTGTGGATTTAAGTGTCTTGATCTTTTTTTTTTTTTTTTTTTTTTTTTTAAATTATTGATTTTGGAAACTGTTTCTGAATTATTTGTGATTTAGTTATAGGTGGATTTAGATACATGTTCGATCTTGAATTAAAAAGAAAAAAAAGATGCTTTTTGTTCTTATTAAGTGCATTTAAGTATCAGAATCTGACTTGCTGTTCTCTGATGTGATCTAAATTATCTACCATTTTCGCTTGTCGGTTTCGATAGTTTTTGTTTGTTTGTCAAGATGAGTCGACATCGTGAAATTTTAACGTTTTAATGTTGAAACTTATGTGTAATTTAATGATCCTGTCTGTGTTTATTACAATTGGTTTTGCGGTGATCATAGCTAGTTTCATTTATTTATGTAAAGTTATTTTTGAAGTGAATTCGGGAATTGCCTTTTGATTTGTTTGTGTTGATGATTTTGTTGGTTCCAGATAAAACTCTATAATGGGAAAGGAGAAGTTTCACATCAACATTGTGGTTATTGGCCATGTTGATTCCGGGAAATCGACCACAACTGGCCATTTGATCTACAAGCTTGGAGGTATTGACAAGCGTGTGATCGAAAGGTTCGAGAAGGAGGCTGCTGAGATGAACAAGAGATCGTTCAAGTATGCTTGGGTGCTTGACAAGCTCAAGGCTGAGCGTGAGCGTGGTATTACCATTGACATTGCCCTGTGGAAGTTCGAGACCAACAAGTACTACTGCACTGTCATTGATGCTCCTGGACACCGTGATTTCATCAAGAATATGATTACTGGAACTTCCCAGGCTGACTGTGCTGTCCTCATTATTGACTCTACAACTGGTGGTTTTGAGGCCGGCATCTCCAAGGATGGACAGACCCGTGAACACGCACTCCTTGCTTTCACTCTTGGTGTCAAGCAAATGATTTGCTGCTGCAACAAGGTCGATACGAAAAAGACATGTCAAACTCTAAAGCCTTTAAAATTTTTTTTTTGGCATAGAATATTCCGTCGCTTTTAATTTTCTTTTATTGTATATGGTGTTAATTTATTTGGGTTGTTTATTGTTGAGTAGATGGATGCGACTACCCCAAAGTACTCAAAGGCGAGGTATGATGAAATAGTGAAGGAAGTTTCTTCCTACCTGAAGAAGGTCGGTTACAATCCGGACAAGATTCCTTTTGTGCCCATCTCTGGTTTCGAGGGTGATAACATGATTGAGAGGTCTACAAACCTTGACTGGTACAAGGGCCCAACCCTGCTAGAGGCTCTCGACTTGATCAATGAGCCTAAGAGGCCCACAGACAAGCCCCTCCGACTCCCACTTCAGGATGTCTACAAGATTGGTGGCATTGGAACTGTGCCCGTGGGACGTGTGGAAACTGGTGTCCTCAAGCCCGGAATGGTTGTGACTTTTGGTCCCTCTGGATTGACCACTGAAGTCAAGTCTGTTGAGATGCACCACGAGGCCCTGCAGGAGGCACTTCCGGGTGACAACGTTGGATTCAACGTCAAGAATGTTGCTGTTAAGGATCTCAAGCGTGGGTTCGTCGCCTCAAACTCCAAGGACGACCCTGCCAAGGAAGCAGCCAACTTCACCTCCCAAGTTATCATCATGAACCACCCTGGACAGATCGGAAACGGATATGCCCCAGTTCTTGACTGCCACACCTCCCACATTGCAGTCAAGTTCTCTGAGATCCTCACCAAGATCGACAGGCGTTCTGGTAAGGAGCTTGAGAAGGAGCCCAAGTTCTTGAAGAACGGTGATGCTGGGTTCGTTAAGATGATTCCCACCAAGCCCATGGTGGTGGAAACTTTCTCAGAGTACCCTCCATTGGGTCGTTTCGCCGTCAGGGACATGCGTCAAACTGTGGCCGTGGGTGTCATCAAGAGTGTGGAGAAGAAGGATCCTTCCGGTGCCAAGGTTACCAAGTCCGCTGCCAAGAAGGGTGGCAAGTGAACGGTGCAGTCCAATGGTGGCGAATATGAGGAATGGATTCTTGTTACTAGCGTTTCCAATGGAGTCGTAGATGTCTGCTATGTTGGTTATGGTTACAAGTCTCCGCCGTCATCTCGTGGCTGTTCACAGAACTGGGTGCTTGACCAACGATGGCATGGCTTTGGTTGCCGGTCTTTTTTACTAGTATTATTATATATTTTTCCTGCCATTGTTATCCTTTTGTTTCAAGTCTTGGTGGTGCTTTTGATTTAGTTAAGCAGCTATGGAGTTTTTAGTCTCTTCCTATGCTGCCGGTTGTTTGCTACTACTACTACACGTTTATAATCTTATTATGTTGATCTTTTGCGTGAGTTTTGTTTATTGATGAATGAGCTTAGTGGTGGTTCATGTAGCTATGTACCCCCGTATGTGTAACGTAGCTGCCCAACACTAGCGCAATTGGCTTTCTCTTTAAATGCTGGTCGGTTTTGATTGGAAGATGTTCTGGACGATATTATAAACATTTTAGACGCCAATTTGGCTGGTGATTTATAAAGTTCACTTTGAATTCAAAAACAAGTGTCTTGGTGAGGGAATACAAAGAGAGGAAGGAGGTTTTCTCTCCTTTGTTTGGCAGAAGAGAAAGAGAAGAGGGGGAAAAAAAATGTTTAATCTAACGTATTTTACAATTATACTTCATCTATATTGCAGATAATGATGGAGTAAGGTAAGTTCTTTTTCATATCATTCTTTGTCAAATTTTTCCCAACTCTTTTCTTTTCAAAGTTGGAAGGATTAAAATAAAATGTGTTCCATAGATTTGCAACTTCTCATTTTTTTATACTACCAAACAACCTAGAATTTCTTTCCTCTCTAAAATCTCCCTTTCCACTCTATCATAGGCTAAAAGAGGATCTATTCTCAAAAGAAAATGGACAGAGGAAAAGAATGAAGGGGGGAATTTTAGAACTGGTGTTCCCAAAATTGTCGATTTTAGCAACTTACCTCCAAACTTTAGAATGAAGTAATTTGCCATCCCTTAGAACTCTTTGAGCTATTGTAATATGTCTCATTTCAACTTTCTATTAAATCAAGGATTTGAATTTGGAAGATCTGTACTTGAGTTTGAAAAATTATGGAATTTTCTGTGCTCAAATGAGACACACGGGAGTTTTCCGTTGTCAATTTAACAATAAGCAAAATGAGGCAAATTGTAATAATTTAGAAAGTTTAACAAGTAAATTACCAAAAGTAGAAATTTAGAGGGTAAGTCACCAAAGATCCACATAAATTTGGAGAGCAAAAAGACTAAAAACCCAAAATTCGAAGGCAAGAAACTTTGGAGTCATGTGCTGTTGTACATGATGGCAGGGAAGAAATTCCATTTTAGAGTACAAAATCTGGCAGGATCTAAACACTGACAAATTATAATGTGTATGATATGAGTTGCTGATTATACATGATTAATATCTATGTGGTGTGGTTGTAAATATAATTTAATAGTAATTTTATATATGACTTCGTCAAAAGTGCAGATTTCGAACCCCTAACCCCCAAGATACACACACTCACATATATAAGCTTTGTTGTCCTCTCATTAATTTTATTTTTGGCTGTCACTCTTGATAGTTGATCCAGAAGCAAAACTAAAAACTAAATGTAAAGCACTTCGTCATGGGACAAAGACAGATGTTTTCAGCATCAAGTTCGAAGTTTACCAAATGCAAAGAGCTTACTGGCTTATGGTTCCTCAAAGAACTTGGTAATGATAAAATACCAAGAATTAGAAATAAACATGCAAATTTTCATTGACTACATCATCCACGGACAAGTAACCTCACATACTATATGTCAACTTATTGACTAGAAAACTTCAAGTCGATTATCGAAAATCTCAAAAAACAAAAATGCCCGCTAAGGCTCCGACAGAACCACCCTCAGGGCAAAAGACTTGTAGGCAGATGCAGCAACAAAAGATCACAAATTTTTGAAAGCCGACTCCTGAGGTGCTTTCTGAGGGGTCAATCTCGCTAACAAGGCCTTGTTATGGCAGTGCTCGGTGTCAACAAAGTAGAAGTTTCCGTTGGCCTTGAAGGTCACAAACGGTCTATTGGTTTCCGGCGGCCTAATATCAGCAAACTTGATGGTCCTAGGAATGTGAGTTGCCAGCCACGACAACATCTCCACCTCAAAGCTGTCCGACCCGGGCTTCCACTTCAGCTTGTGAATGTAGGGGCTTACAAACCAGTGAAGGGCAGCAGTGGTGGTAGCACTTAAGAATATGACCGTAGAAGCCACCGCACCCTTGAGGATCACGTTCATGTCAGGTGATGTCATGAAGGTTATGACCGGGCCTAAAGATACAGAGAGACAGCAGGTTGACAGGGACAGAAGCTTGACTTTCTTTATGGTGTTAGAGATCGGTCCATAGTAGACAATCCCAGAGTCTTTCTCATCTTCCCCATCCTCTCGAGCTTTTCGTGGGCCAATGCTTATTTTGCTATCGTCTTCAGTTGTTAAAGCCCGTGACGCCCAACTTCTCTGGAAAGCATTGATATGGACGTGGGAATGGAAGGTAGGTGGTCGGGTATTCAGGTGACTTGCCCATCTTCCGGTCCTACAAAGATGATTCCCTGGTATGCAGGAGAATATTAACAAATAAATACGATTTTTCAACGAGCAGAGAGAAGGGAGAGAACAAGAACAATCTAAAGTGTACTTCTCAAGAAATAAACACTCACGGGAGTAAGTTGCAGTACATTAAAATTTGCTTCCTCATCAATAACAGGTTAAAAATACATGGTGTGTTGAGAAAATGATAAAAGTGAGCAGAAAAAAGCAAATCCCCTTCCGATTCTAGTTCTACCATGATGAATCGAAACAAAACAAAGAGCTGGCAGCAAATACTAGGGCCGTTTAGGGGGACATCTCCAGACAGAATTTTCCAATTGTATTTTTATCTTTTTCTTCGATAAATACAATTTTATTATACACATAATCTCTCTTGAAAACTTAAACTTTAAAAGTCCATAACTTCATTATTTCAAGTCGAAATGAGATGATTTTCAGCCTAAAAAAAAAAGTCAAAATGAGATGATCTTTTTTTTTTTAGTCCATAAAATTTCAAGAGAAACTAACCAGGATCCATATTATTGTTGTTCTCAAGATTTTACAATTTTTCACTAAACTTTTTTTTCACTCTAAACAGTTCATTTTTAACCAATCACACATTTCTAAAAATCAACTCGACTCCGATCAACTCCCACTACAATTATCCCCCAAGTTTGGGGCTCCTGGAGTGAGTGTTTCTGATAACATGCTGTTTTACATCAATTTCCAAGACATCTTCTTGGTTCTTTAGAATGTAAATGTCAAACTCAGAATTGCAAATTTGACAAAATAATTGCACATTGAGAATAACAAGACCCCACTAAAAGAACAACCACCTTCACCCATTATAATTATATGTATGTGTGTGTGTGTGTGTGTGTCTTAATTCATCCTTCCTCAACTAAAACGGCCTAACTCCTTTCAGATACCCAAAAGGAAGTTATATTCTTTGGAGAAGAGCAATTACTCCAGATTTTGTGACCCCAAACTAACAATTATCCAAAAAAAAAAAAAAACAAAACAAAATCTGATAATTATCCTCTTTTGTTCAAATGGAAGAACCGAAAAATGAGAGAGAAATGGTTCTCGGATCAAGAGAAAAGGCTAAACATGTAGAAGAAAGAAAAGACTGTAACTTTGAGCTTTCATTAACGAACAAGAGATAGAAAAGATGAAAATGGAAGGGAAAAACATAGAAAAGGAGGAGAAGAAAAGACCTGAGGAGAAAGTGGATTGACGTTGGAGCTGCCTGGACTGTGATCTGAGCAACTGAAACAGAGCGCCTCTTCCCATGTTTTTTGCCTTCCTCGTCTTTCTTCTGAACCGAATCTGTCTGATTTCTCTTCTGTTTCCCAGGAAAGGGTTTTAGACCTGGGAGAACTTAGGCTGTGATTTTTGTGAGGTTTGTTCGGTCAATTTGATCTAACGACAAATATAAGAATTTCTTAATTATTATTTTCTTTTGTGACAAAGGCTGGGGTCGCAACGGGCATTTGGTCTAGTGGTATGATTCTCGCTTAGGGTGCGAGAGGTCCCGAGTTCAATTCTCGGAATGCCCCCTCCAACTTTTTCTCCATTTTATAATCATCATGCCTTTTTGGTTCCACCTTTAAAAACTCTTCCTTTTTTAGTACAACTTTGTTCCACATTTCACTCGATCTACTTTAATTAAATTATATTTTTTCATTTTTAATTTTTATTTTTTTAATAAAAAAGTCAATAAAATTTATAATTAATTTTTAAAAAATCAGTCAATTCTAATTTAAAATTTTCATTTACAACCGGTAAACTAAACGCTAGCATAATCTCATGTATCTTTTTTTCCTCTTCGACTTTATAAAACTAAAAATTTTAAAAGTTTATAATTTTCTTATTTCAAGTCAAAATTAAATGATTTTTATCTTTAAACACTTGTAATGACAACAAAAATTAAAACAAAAAAGTTGTATATTACTTTTAAAGTCTAGTAACTTATTTATAACACCTTCATATATAAATTAGGTTTAATTTTTTCTACAAAAACGAGATATTTAAATATCAATTTACCTTTCTGCTTCACTCACTCTTTTTTTTAAAATTTTTTTTTTTGGGTTTTTCTTTCTTTTAGATTAGTCCTCAATTTAGTTAATCCCTCAATTTCATATAAAAGGGGTGTTTGATGAATGAGTTTAGTTTAAAATTTTTAAATTTCAATTGTAATTTTTCAGAAAAGACAAAAAACTTTTTCAGAAAAGACAAAAAACTTTTTTAGAAAAAGACAAAAATCATGATGAAAAAAGTACAATTTAGTTTAAATTAAACTTGAAACCAAACATACCCTTAAGTTTCATTTTGAACCATGACATTTAAAAAGTATTAACAGTGACTCAGAATTATTTTAGGTGGCAAATTTAATAATACTTTAATTACATTATCTGTGTTAAAATTTGTTGGAAACATATCATGTACCACCATGTGCTGTTTATGTGAAGAAAATGAACGTTTCAGTAGCTTTTAGGACTAGTTTAACTTATTAAATATTTAGTATGATGATTATATCCTATTCCCTTTTATTTTTCCTCCAAATGTATGTGAAAAATGGATGATATGGTTTTATGACAGAAGTAGTATATTTCAATAATCTAGTATATGTTGTCTCAAATGTCATTAGTATTGACTCCCGAATTGATCAAACGTTTCACTATTAGTCTTTTTATGACAAAAACGTCAGGAAAAAAAAAACGACAAAATGAAGCATGTCGAAGTTCACATGATGCATGGGTGGACAATAATAATATAGTAAAATGAAAGTTGAGTGTTTGATTGGGAAGGTAAATTTAGCCGTATCAATGTTACGTACCCAAATGATATAAAATTTTGGTTTTCATATGTTGGATCATTTGAGTTATGTGATCCAATTATTATTATTATTATTATTATTTTGGTAAAAAGATTCGATTCAATTATCCCAATCAGCTACCCAATATTTATTTTATCAAATTACCCCTTACATGTGCTTCATTTCATCACTTTTTTAACGTTTCATGTTATCTCGAGACCATTAATGAAATGTTTGACAAAACTTGGATGCCAACAGTGTGACAGTTTAAGTTCTAGATAGCAAAATGAGATAACCTGTATTACTCAGGCACTAAGGTCAGCTAATAGAAGATTTTTTTTTTTTTTTTTTTTTTTTTCATTTTTTAAAGATGGAAATAGAAGGACTAACTTTATCAATCACAAAAATCAAGACAAATTTCGAAATAGAAGGACTAACTTTATCAATCACAAAAATCAAGACAAATTTCGAGAAAATTTAGCCATGGGGACCAAACGTGGATTTATGGTAAATCATTTTGAGGACTATTTTGAAATTAGGCCTTCTTTTTTAAGTTTTACTTTTTCTATTTTTCTAGTGGATATGAGTTCCCAAATTTTAACATGACTTCTAGAGAAAGTATAGTCTAGAAGCCAGAGGGACCAGGACTTGTTAACCCGGTTTCCAAGCAACCTCAAGTTAACTCCTTCAAAACTAAAAATCTACTCGTCTGCGCTTCTAGAGTACTTCCTTCCTAGCTATATGTAGTATTAAAATAAACTCATAGTCAAATCCAATCAAATCACCCTCGCCCTTTTTATTTTCTTTAATATTTTTTTAACAAATTCTTCTAGAAAACATATATATATATATATAACTTTCTCTAAACCATTAGTATCTAAACCCCCCCTTAATTTCTCGTTGTATAGACGCATATATATACATATATATATATATATATATAGAGTATCTTTGGCGATACATATCATCCACATCACCTCACATCTTCTTCTTCTTCTTCTTCTCTTCTGTCTGTTTATTTCTCTCAAAATGGAACAGAAGTACTTAACAAATTCCATTACTTCGATTCAAGAAACCCGAGAAATCAACCATTTTAATGACCGACCAGAAGACGACGACAGCGAAGACGACACACTTTCTCTCTGCGATCTCCCGCTCCATCACGAAAACGACGTCGTCATCGACGACGATCATGTCCCCGTTTTACAACTTTCCTCTAGTCCTACTGACCTGGATGCTAATTTCGAATTCTCTACCGCCAAAAATCTTCATATTCATTCGGATACCGATGTTCTTTTGTTTGGGAAATCCATGTTTTCCGACAACCCTAAAACGACGTCATCTTTCAGATACAACAAGCTTCATCAAGAAACTGCCTCTGATTTACACGTCAGCACTCTTGCTACTACTACTACTCCTCCTCCTACTCCTCGTCGTTCTAGCTCTGTCCGGTTACCGGAGACCGGGAAATGGCCGTACAAGTCGAGTGGTACGGTGAGAAGTTCTAATTGGAAGGCTCAATACAACGTTCTGATTGGTTTGGCCGCCAGGTGTGATCCGCCGCGGATGGAGCTCAGCGAGATGAGGAAGCGGCAGAGTCGGAGGGCTCCGCCGCTGATGTTCGCCGGTTTTAGCGGCGAGCAACCGGTGGTAGCCAGTGGCAAGCGTGGAAGGAAAGGGCCTTGGAGTTTGCTTAGACCGTGTAGGTCCAACCTTGTGATCACCTAGGGTCTTTTTTTCTCACGTGAGGGGCACGTGTCATAGTTCTAGTCTTTGCTCTTGTACATATTTATTAATTTATTGATTGATTATTTGTCGTAAAGTTATTATTATTTTGTTTAGGTATTGTTAAACTTATGTTTTAATTAAGAATACGTTTGGTGCACCGTTCAAGAATGAAAATTTTAGGTCGGAGTTTGTTGACTTTTTAAAAATTAATTAAAATTTTTGTTAATTTCTCAAAAAAAAAAAAAAAAAAAACTTAGTTGGAATTTTTAGATTCAAACTTAGATGTCAACACGCAAGCTAAAACTAATGACTAATTAGGAGTACAATGCGCGCTCATTCTTTTGGTCTAAACCTGAGGGCTTCTGTCACGAAACAAAAGATCTAGTCAAACATTGAATTTCAAGCAAAGAAAATAGGTAGAAAATCAAACACTTGCACAAATTCAAGAATTATTTATCGCCTAACAAGACAGATGCTATTGATACAATTGACTAAGGGGAAAAAATGGTGTAAATAATAATAATAATAATAATAATAATAGAAAAAAACTATGCACAATTTTTAATTATTAAATGGAAATTGTTTATTAATGTGGAAAGCAGTTTAATAACAAGGCATAAGCCCCAATACAAAGACTATGGTCTATAACTAGTGGAAGCATTATTTTCATTTAAATTTAGTAATAATTAAGATCCAACTTTTTTTTACGGTAGATACAACTAATTTCTAAATGCAATTCCGGCAATAATAAGGAAAGTGCATAGGAAATATATTTATATATATATTTTAATTTGAGGTTGGAAATTCGAATCTTACATCTTCTAACAAAATAAGGTGTGAAATTACGATTAGATGTAACTACAAAATAGCATATGAATTGATTATGATGCATATGTCATGTGCTAATGGAGATAGATCAGGCGTATTATATTCACACTGTTGTCTTTAATTTTTATTTTGTTCAAGAGATAATTTAACCAAAATGGTGGTTGTTTGTATTTATCTGGAGAATTTCATGGTAAAATATAAAAAAGGTACTACTAATAGGGACCAATGACGCAGAGCAAGAAAGTTTTTCCAGTGAAATTTTGTTGAATATATATCTTTCGATATGAGTAGGGGCATAATTGAAATTCTTCTTGAAAAATAGGGGATAATAACGAATTTTAATTTTTGACAAAAGAGTGATTTCTGTCACTGAGTAGAACATGATTCTAAACAGTCATTTTGTATCAAATTCTATTACATTGCCTTTAAAAGAAATCTGATATTAATAAATATAATCCGACAGTTCAATTTATATTTTTCTTGCATTTGCTAGCTAGAAACGTATGTTTTTCCGGTAGAATTAGAAAAATATATTACAACAAAAATATATATACACATCACGATTATTATGTTAATAAAAAGTTTAGGTAAATTTCCTAACTAAAACAATATTCTAGTAGTGAAGAGGTTTCGTGTTGAGGGTTTCTTCTTTCCATTTTCACGCTACCTAATTATCCCCTCTGTATCTATGTGTATATTACATACATACAAACATAAAAACATATTATATATACATATATATGTACACTTATAATATATATTTTTTTACCATATACTTCATTCGTTGCTTAGCTAAGCAGAAAAGGCTGACCTTCTAGTTAACGGCCATCAAATTTCTTAATTCCTTCACACCTACACTTTCAATCTCTCTCTCTCTTTTTAATTTCCTTCCGGAAGACAAGAAGGCTTGGCAACCAAGGAATTTCTCGTAGCTTGCACTTCTAAATACCCAGGACCATCATATATATATATATATATATATGTTTATATTGAAAAAATATTATATAATATATATAGCCAAAGTTGGTAACTACATATCAGTTCTTCTTGCTTACCTATTATTTTCATTCAAATTTCTCTCCTTAAGTTTTTGCAGAATTAAAAAACTATGGATGTTATTAAACGGCCTCTTCATTCAGAGAGAATCCTTCAAGAGGTCGTCTCTGCAGCGAAACCTGCGATTCGCAGCCCCATTAACCAGTCAAGCGCAACTCGGTCTGATAGGCGTTTGATTAGTACACAAAAGTACACTTTTTTATGTTTGTGATTGTGTAAATGTTAAATAATTTTAAGTTTTGATTAAACATTTTTTGTGATTTTTATTCAAAATGATTTAATTGAAAAATGTCTATTTTAACTTATTTGTTTGCATATTTAAAAGAAACGTAAAAATCATGGACAAAAACCATGGAATTGAGCTATGAAATTCATTCCTTTAAGCCACATCAGCTCCCAGGTCAGCTACGCCATTTGTCCTCCCCTGCAGACCCCTTCCAATCAGTGTGATCAACAATAAGTCTAGAGAAGAATAAGGTTGTTACACTAATACAGAATGTGGATACCACGACGGTTTTTAACCGTTGTGGTAACATTTCCACGATGGTTTTCTAACCGTCGTGGAATTCAGGGTCATGGAATCTTTTCAAATTCCACGACTGTTTTTTACCCGTCGTGGAATGGGTAAAAATAGGACCTAAAAGTGGATATTTAAGAACATACCACGACGGTTCTGAGCAAAAAACCATTGTGGTAGGCAGACCCTATCACGACAGTTTTTTCGAAAAACAAGTCAACATTTTTTCCGGAAAATTCCCAAATCCATGCCTTACCCAAGCAATTTTAAAGCAATCTAAATCACAACCACAATCAACAATCACCGAAAATGTAGGGGACAAATTTTGGACATTTTGGACATAAAATTCCTAAATCAACAATCAGCAAAATCAACATTTTGGACGGAACATTTTGGATTTTGTACATTTTAAACGGAAAATTCACAATCAACAACCACAATCAACAAAATCAACATTTTGGATGGAAAATTCAAAAATCCGTGCCTTACCCAAGCAAGATACATTTCAACTTACTGGATTGTCGAGTGTGGGTACGAGCGGAGTGGTAGAGAATGTAGGGGACGGTGGAATGGCGGCAAGAGAGAGAGGGAAAAAGGCTCAGAGTTAGAGAGAGAGGGAGGAATGGCGGCTAGAGAGAGAAGGAAAAATGCTCGGAGTTAGAGAGAGAGAGATGAATGGTGGCGAGAATGTAAAGAGGGAGCGGAAAGAGATAAATGGAGGGAGGATATGGGCCGCTTTGAGTTTGGAGTTAGAGTTTGTATTAGAGAGTGAAAAAGGCTCAGAATATAACAGGGTGGGAAAGAGGGTTTTTTTTTTTTGTTTTAATATACGCTCAAAAAAGTTGAACAATTTCAAAAATTTTCAAAATTCCCGCCTTCGTACCTACCACGACGGTGAAAATTTCGAAAAAAAAAAAAATTGACCTACCACGACGGTTTTTTCCAAAAACCGTCGTGGTAGGGTGAGAAATTCAAAAAAAAAAAGCGAAAAATTCCCTCCTTCGTACCTACCACGATGGTTTTTTAGAAACTGTCGTGGAATGCCAGGACTTCCACGACGGTTTCTAAAAAACCGTCATCGAAGTCTCGGCTTCCACGATGGTTTCCAGAAACCTTGTTCCGCCCCGTGCTTTTGCCTAACTTTCCACGACCATTTTTCAAAAACGGTCGTGGAAACTCCGTCGTGGAATCCTCATTCTGTAGTAGTCTTATTGGGGTGGTGAAGTTGCAGCCCAAGATGGAGATGAGCGACATGAGGAAGAGTCGGAGGTAGAGGAATACTCCGCCGCCGACGTTTCCGGTCAACGAATTCAGAGAATTGGCTACTGCCGGTGGCGATTGGGTTGAGGGAAGAAGTAGTGGACTCTTCAGGCCGTTAAGGTGTAGCGCCCAACTTGTGAGAGCGTTGACTAAGGCCTAGTTTGGCTGTATGCATCATGTTTAAAGAAGAAAGGATATTATTATATACATATAATGAGTAATTTACTATTTTATACATTTGTATTTTGAATAATTAAAAAAAAAAAAACAAACAGCAAACCAAAAAAAAAAAAAAAAACAGAACAAACAAACAAACAACAAACAAAACAAAATTTAAAAAAAAAAAAAAAAAAAAAAAAACTAACATAAAAACAAAACTAACAAACAAACAAACACATAATTAACCTTACCAACATGCTGAGTTATTGATAAATAAACGTATAATTACCCAAACACAAATTAGATGTAAAAAAAGAAGGAAAAATCTTACAAATTGTATTTTCAATAAAAATTATAAAGGGTAAATTCATCAGTTAATGTTTTTTTTATTATTATTTATTCATTACATATAAAGGGTAGGTTCGTTAATTCGAGGGTTATCAGCTGTGACTCCAAACATATATAAATTTAATATCAATTTGAAATTTTTAGATATATAATGTTGAGAACATGATTCAAATAGTATCAAGAAAGAGATTGCATGTAATTTTTTTTTTTTTTTTTTTTTGTCTCTCTAGGGTTGCTATGAGGGGTTGAGTTCTCACAGGCTGTCGTGTGAGGTTTTTTTGCCATTATTTTGTCCTATCACGAGAGTTTTCATGAGAGATGGAAGAGATAGTGGGAAAGTGGAAGTCTCTGTCTATTACGGCAGAGGAGGAGATTGTTTATGGTGTTTCTGATGAAATAATGGCAGAGGAGGAGATTGTTTATGGGGTCTGTTGGGAAAACTCCTTTCTCAAAAACCCTTCAACCGGAAGGCGTTTAGGTGCACAATTCCGTAGATCTTGCATGTTAAGAATGGTTTGACGATCAATGAAGTGGACAGGGATATTTTCTTATTCTCTTTTGGTGATCCAAAGGAGAGAGATATGGCTCTTGATAATGAACCATGGATTTTCGACAAGTCCTTGTTGGTTTTGAAGATTTATGATGCTGACAAGACGGTAGACTACAACGACTTTGTGTTTACGAAGTTCTGGGTCCAAGTGTTCAATCTACCCCCTTCCGATTCACACCATTTTGGAAGCAAATAGTGAATTTCTCGAAATCTTCCATCACTTTCAGCCCAAATGTTCGGATAGAGGTGCAGGATGATATCCAGGGACATCTTGGGCTCTCAGCGGGCCCTCAGACCCACGATAAGTACCTTGATTTGTCATCTTTTATTGGGAAAGATAAGAGATGTACCTAGTGGCTTAAAAGAGAGGGGTCAAAAGAAGTTACAACTATGGAGGAGTAAAGAATTTTCCATCGGTGGGCAGGAGGTTCTCACTAAAGCATTTGCTCAAGTAACCGCAACCTACTCAATGAGCACTTTCAAAATCCCTACTACTTTATGCAATGTACTCCAAGCTCTAGTGGCTAAGTTTTGGTGGGGAGGATCGGAAGATTGCCGCAAAATTCATTGGGCTCATTGGGAGAAACTGTGTCGGCCGAAAAATGTGGGAGGTATGAGATTTAAAGATTTGAGCTCTTTTAATCAACCTCTTTTGGTAAAACAAGGGTGGCAGTTGCTCATGAAGCCATCCTCTTTGGCTAGTCAGATTCTTAAGGCTAAGTATTTTCCCAATTGTGCTTTTCTAGAGGCGGCTGCAGGACCTAATGCCTCATTTACATGGAGGAGTTTACTATGGGGGGGCGAGATCTCCTCCTCAAAGGTGTTAGATGACAAGTTGGAAGCGGGGAATCAATCTCAGTTTTTCAGTCACCATGGATACCAAGACCCCTAAATTTCAAGCCGGTGACGGTTAATATTGAAGCTTCTAGAGATTAGCAGGTAGCGGATTTAATTCTAAACCGTCAATGGAACTTGTAGGCATTTCATGTAATTCTTTGGCCTGTGGACGTTGAAGCTATTTGCTCTATCACTTTGGGGAGGCACTGCGAGGACAATCACCTTCTTTGGCACTATGATAAAAAAGGTGTCTTCATAGTGAAGTCGGGGTATTGGCTAGCCAGGAAGTTAGCTTCTACTAAGGGCTCATCTAGGGAGAACGAAGTTGAAAATACATGGTGGTCACGCCTTTGGGGCCTCTCCATTCCGAGCAAAATAAAGATTTTCTTAAGGAGAGTTTTTCATAATATTCTTCCATGTGCAGTGAATCTTTTACAGCAGGGAGTAGAATGTGATAAGCAGTGCAAGCGGTGTTCAGAGAAGGAAGAGATACTTTGGCATGCTCTTTGGTCAAGTTCACAGGTTCCGGCCATTTGGGAAAACTGTGCGCTATGGCCAGTGTTGAAGCATTTTTCAGGTAGTGGCATGGACGAGTTGTGCCTTTTTGCTCGTTGTTTCCTCAACAAAGATGAGATGGAGGTTTTTGTAATGTTGGTGTGGTACATTTGGTGGACTCGAAATGTAGGGGTCTTTGAGGATATTTGGAAGTCTCCGACATAAATTTTGTAGGGACCTGGTCGAAATCTTGGAGATTTTCACCTATGTCGAGTCTTTGATCAACCTGTGCCCACGTTTAGTCCAAGTCTTATCTCCAACTGAATTAAGCCGAGAGCTGGAACTTTCAAGCTCAATGTCGATGTTGATGTACTTAGGGGTAGGGATTATATTGGCATTGTTGCTTTTATTAGAGATGAAAACAGGTGTTGTTTGTGCGTGCTTAGCAAAGAGGCTAAGGGGCTCTTTCTTTCCTTTCGTAGCAGAATGTTTGGCGCTTAGAGAGGGGTAGGAATTTGCTGTGGCTCGCGGGATGTCGATCTCTATCACTGAATTTGATGCCATGAATATCGTCCAAGCAGTTAATTCGTGTGATGATGATGCTACTTCGAATGTAGTGGTTCGAGATATCAAACTTTGTTTGAATTCAGCTACTAGTGTAAGTAATTGCAGCCATGTTCTTCGTAGTGGGAATATGGTTGCCCACTAGTTAGCTAGCTTTTTGTTTTGTTCCTCTTGTGATTTGTATGTAATTGATGCTATCCCCTCCTTCATTAGGGTAGTTGTCTTAGCTGATTTGACTTCTTAATAAAATTCCAACTTTTATTTAAAAAAAATAACATTCAAATAAATATCTTCACATAACTTAAAATATTGGTGCCTATAAACTTTGTTTAGTTGAATACAGTTCCATTTTACATCAAAAAAAAAAAATGTATGAAATAATAATATCCTAACCCTCTTCTATGTATATACCAATATTATCAATGCTATGTTATTGTTACAAAAAAAAAATATGAAAATAATTTATTTGAAACTTTGTAATTCAATGTATAATGTTATTTCTAATGTTATATCTATTTTTGCCATTATCATTTGTTTTGGAATTCTAAAAATAATTTTTTAGTGTGTTTATATATATTATTTACAACTTATTTATAACACTTTCATATATAAATTAGGTTTTATTTTTTCTACAAAAATGACATATTTAAATATCAATTTACCTTTCTGCTTCACTCACTCTTTTTATTTTTATTTATTTTTATTTTTGGGTTTTTCTTTCTTTTAGATGAGTCCTCAATTTAGTTAATCCCTCAATTTCATATAAAGTTTCATTTTGAACCATGACATTTAAAAAGTATTAACAGTGACTCAGAATTATTTTGGGTGGCAAATTTAATAATACTTTTATTACATTAACTGTGTTAAAATTTGTTGGAAACATATCATGCACCACCATGTGCTGTTTATGTGAAGAAAATGAACGTTTCAGTAGCTTTTAGGACTAGTTTAACTTATTAAATATTTAGTATGATGATTATATCCTATTCCCTTTTATTTTTCATCCAAATGTATGTGATAAATGGATGATATGGTTTTATGACAGAAGTAGTATATTTCAGTAATCTAGTATATGCTGTCTCAAATGTCATTAGTATTGACTCCCGAATTTATCAAACGTTTCACTATTAGTCTTTTTATGACAAAAACGTTTAAAAAAAAAATGACAGAATGAAGCACGTCGAAGTTCACATGATGCATGGGTGGACAGTAATAATATAGTAAAATGAAAATTGAGTGATTGATTGGGTAGGTAAATTTAGCCGTATCAATGTTACCCAAATGATATAAAATTTTGGTTTTCATATGTTGGATCATTTGAGTTATGTGATCCAATTCTTATTATTATTATTATTATTTTTTGGTAAAAAAATTTGATTCAATTAACCCAATCAACCACCCAATATTTATTTTATCAAATTACCCCTTACATGTGTTTCATTTCATCACTTTTTTAACATTTCATGCTATCTCGAGACCATTAATGAAATGTTTGACAAAACTTGGATGCCAATAGTGTGACAGTTTAAGTTCTAGAAAGCAAAATGAGATAACCTGTATTACTCAAGAGCTAAGGTCAGCTAATAAAAGATATATATATATATATATATATATATTTTTCATTTTTTAAAGATGGAAGTAGAAGGACTAACTTTATCAATCAAAAAAGATCAAGACAAACTTCGAGAAACTTTAGCCGTGGGGACCAAACGTGGATTTAGGGTAAATCAGTTTGAGGACTATTTTTGAAATTAGGCATTCTTTTTAAGTTTTACTTTTTCTATTTTGCTAGTGGATATGAGTTGTTCCCAAATTTTAACATGACTTCTAGAGAAAGTATAGTCTAGAAGCCAGAGGGACCAGGACCTGTTAACCCGGTTTCCAAGCAACCTCAAGTTAACTCCTTCAAAACTAAAAATCTACTCGTCTGCGCTTCTAGAGTACTTCCTTCCTAGCTATATGTAGTATTAAAATAAACTCATAGTCAAACCCAATCAAATCACACTCTCCCTTTTCATTTTCTGTAATACTTTTTTTAACAAATTCTTCTAGAAAACATATATATATATATATATAACTTTCTCTAAACCATTAGTATCTAAACCCCCCTTAATTTCTCGTTGTATAGACCCATATATATACATATATATACATATACATATATATATAGAGTATCTTTGGCGATACATATCATCCACATCACCTCACATCTTCTTCTTCTTCGTCTCTTCTGTCTGTTTATTTCTCTCAAAATGGAACAAAAGTACTTAACAAATTCCATTACTTCGATTCAAGAAACCCGAGAAATCAACCATTTTAATGACCGACCAGAAGACGACGACAGCGAAGACGACACACTTTCTCTCTGCGATCTCCCGCTCCATCACGAAAACGACGTCGTCATCGACGACGATCATGTCCCCGTTTTACAACTTTCCTCTAGTCCTACTGACCCGGATGCTAATTTCGAATTCTCTACCGCCAAAAATCTTCATATTCATTCGGATGCTGATATTCTTTTGTTTCGGAAATCCATGCTTTCCAACAAAAACCCTAAAACGACGTCATCTTTCAGATACAACAAGCTTCATCAAGAAACTGTCTCTGATTTACACGTCAGCACTCTTGCTACTACTACTACTACTCCTCCTCCTACTCCTAGTCGTTCTAGCTCTGTCCGGTTACCGGAGACCGGGAAATGGCCGTACAAGTTGAGTGGTACGGTGAGTAGTTCTAATTGGAAGGCTCAATACAACGTTCTGATTGGTTTGGCCGCCTGGTGTGATCCGCCGCGGATGGAGCTCAGCGAGATGAGGAAGCGGCAGAGTCGGAGGGCTCCGCCGTTGATGTTCGCCGGTTTTAGCGGCGAGCAACCGGTGGTAGCCAGTGGCAAGCGTCGAAGGAAAGGGCCTTGGAGTTTGCTTAGACCGTGTAGGTCCAACCTTGTGATCACCTAGGTTTCTTTTTTTTTTTTTTTTTTTCTCGCGTGAGGGGTACGTGCCATGGTTCTAGTCTTTGCTTTTGTACATATTTATTAATTTATTGATTGATTATTTGCTGTAAAATTATTATTATTTTGTTTAGGTATTGTTAAACTTATGTTTTAATTAAGAATGTGTTTGGTGCACCGTTCAAGAATGAAATTTTTAGGTCGAAGTTTGTTGACTTTTTAAAAATTAGTTAAAATTTTTGTTGATTTCTTAAAAAAAAAAAAAAAAAAAAAAAAACTGAATTGGAATTTTTAGATTCAAACTTAGATGTCAAAACGCAAGCTAAAACTAATGACTAATTAGGAGTACAATACGCGCTCATTCTTTTGGTCTAAACCTGAGGGCTTTTGTCACGAAACAAAAGATCTAGTCAAACATTGCATTTCAAGCAAAGAAAATAGGTAGAAAATCAAACACTTGCTCAAATTCAAGAATTATTTATCGCCTAACAAGCCAGATGCTATTGATACAATTGAATAAGGGGAAAAAAGGGAGTAAATAATAATAATAATAATAATAATAGAAAAAAACTATGCACAATTTTTAATTATTAAATGGAAATTGTTTATTAATGTGGAAAACAGTTTAATAACAAGGCATAAGCCCCAATACAAAGACTATAGTCTATAACTAGAGGAAGCATTATTTTCATTTAAATTTAGTAATATTTAAGATCCAACTTTTTTAACGGTAGATACTGTAACGACCCGTCTAGTACAGACCGTTACCATACATACGTACATACATGTTTAACTTATTTCATAAAACATACTTACTTACTTAGCAAAATAATGGAATTTTTTTTTTTTCACGGAGAGTATGAGCGTATAACGAATATTAACTAAATGTGTTTGAACATAACATAAAATACATAATTTTTGACAAAACGCGTAGCGGTCGTCAATCCCACATTTCACAGTTCACCTCGCCACGCTCCACCATCTTGCATCAAAATTCGCTGGTAGGTTGCTTACCTACAGTACAGACGTAAGACGTGAGCTTTCGCTCAGCAAGTACAACTATATAATCCGCGACACAAAAATATAACATATCATGTCGTAATATAGCATAGCATAACCTAACATGTTCTAATCATGCATGATTCAGTTATGCTTTATTATGCTTTCTTTTATCATGCTTCCATAACATACTTTCATCATTTATCTTGCTTATGGGCCCTTAACCATGAGTGTCCGACCGGGCGCGCAACTATATGGAGTGGTTGGGGCGGCCAAACCATTTTCAACTCAAACCATAGTCTAACCCGACCTGACGCAGGTCGGCACGACACGGGCAAGCTTGCTTGCCATCATGTTTCATGTCTTTCTTGATATTATTCTTATTAATTGTGAACATGCCTTATGATATTACACATACATGAATTATAATCAAATCATGACATGATCCTAATATACATCATATCATAACCATGTAATCAACTCAACATAGCATTCATCATATAATTAACATGCTTAGGTAAGTAATACACAGAAGCCTATGCTGTAGGCGAAGTTGTACTTACTTTGTTTGCTATGTCCAGTAACGTACTGATCCAATTCAGGATACCACAGCAGGTTATCTCCTGCTATAATAAAGGACATAGGTAAGTATTAAAACTGTTGGTAACATAACCAACATTCGTGAATAATCTTAGCTATATGTTCCCACCCATAACCATATAATATCTTGTTGGGTTACAGTAAGTAACCCTAGAGTTTAAAACTTAATTTGCTCGGGTTAAAACTTAACTTTGGCTTCAAAACCCATTATCATTTTCTTTTTGGAAAAGCCTAACATTTCAAAGCTTAAAAAATCCTTTGTTCAACCTTATGAAAAATAGTAACTTTTGAGAAATATTTGTAAACATACTTCAGATTTAGAAACTGCCTTTGGAACAGCTTCCCTTAGTTAATTTATCAATATGTGTGCAGAAATGTCATTTTCCTGCACTGTTTTAGAAAATCCTGCGCAAGAATTTCATGTTTTCTGCACAGTTTAAGAAATCTGATTTTATTTAAAAATCTAAATCGAATTTGAAAAAGTTTCTTCTCAAAATTTTTAGATCTCGAAAAATCCTACAACTTTCATGTTTTACAAAAAACCTGATTCGGACTCTAACCCATTCGTTTTCTCAGTTGAACACACCTGGCCGTGCATGAAACCTGGGCACAGTCAGGCTCGGATTTTTGCACAAACCGAGGCTGTTGGAGCCTTATTTTGAAAAAATTCTCACGTAGCCCCCTAGGAAAAACCCTTCTCTACAACTTTCATGTTTTAAGTTTTTCCAAATTCGGTCTCTAAAGGCCTTAAAATCAGCTTTTCCAGAAACTGGCCAGTTTCCATCCGAAATGGCAGTTTTTGGTTTTAAATTCGTTTTACGTCCTAATACGTGCACTCTACCTCAACCGACCGCATCGGGAGCCTAAAATCAGTCATGCAACATTTTTCTAACGTAAACTTTCTTTAAACACATTACCAATCAAGCCCATACAAATCATTACTCAAATTTCACCAATTAGGGTTTGCATAGTTTTAGGTTGCACAAATCATTTATAAAATATTTCTAGCAACCTAACATACACATATTCATCATGCTTAGCACATTGTGGGGACATATAACATATCATTCATCAAGCAAGCATACTTAACTAGTCACGCAAACATAAACATTTAATCATGCAAACTCATAAAAACCAAACCACCCTTAATCTAATCAAGCACAAACCCTAATTCTAACCTAGGGCAAAAACTTAAATTGAGCTTATGCTCTTACAAACTCATTGGAAATACACTTAAATTTCTCAATTGAAACTTGAATTGAGAAGTTTAAAGTTCAAGAGGTTTACCTTGATTTAAAGTCAAGAGATTGACTAGGCTTTTTGGATTTTCCCCCTTTCCCTTTGGCTCCACCTAGAACCGGTCTTCTTGGCTAGTTGGGTTCCAAACTTTTTCAACCACCCTTGCTCTAAACTCCGGCCTCCTCAAGCTTCAAAAATCCGGCCAACCTTAGCTTTTCTCTTCCTTTCTTCTTCCTCCCCCACAACCGGCCTCTTGGCCAAAAATGGGTCTCCAATTTTTTTTCAAATCCTTGTTGGTGTTCTAGCTAAAAAAATCCGGTCACTCCAACACACTCTTGCTCTTGGTTTTGCTAAATTTTCTTTCCTCCTTTCCTTCTCAAGTTCGGATTTTTGAGAGAAAAATTTGACAAAGTTTGGCTAGGTTTTCTAATTTTTGTGAACAAGAGCTCACCTATTTATAGGTAATGGAGAACTTTTTGAAATTGCAAAAAGGTCCTTGAAGAAGCAAAAATTTGCACAACAGGTGCCTTAGGTGACCGGCCATGGGATGGCTCTAGAGCCAAAATTTCTTTCCAATTTTCCTTAATTCAATAATGAGGTCATTAATAAAAAGGTCGGTGATGTAATCACCATTAGGGCTTGTTTGGCTTTTTCCTTAATATGCAGTCCAATTTCATGCTAACACAGATATTTTCAATACTGCTATTTACTAATAACAGTATTTTTATACTGAACTACAGTCCAAAATTTATCTGTGTAAAAATGGACTGCATAAAAATTTTCTTATAGCTTGAAGCCCTTTGGCCCTTGATACCCTAATTTATGTGCTTGATTTTTCTATGGTGGTTTTAGATCTTAATCTTGATATCTTGTCCGTAAAAATGATTTTCGCAGTATATTTCCCATACTGCTTGTCATTTCACATTATTAGCATATGTTTGACTTTTCTAGTCAACCTTTTACTATTTAGGTCAACTTTGACTTTTTAGGTCAAACTTTGACCAACATGAAATCATGAAATTTTCTACCCTTTTTTACTCAAAAGGTCACATACTTGGCTAAGCAATCATTTTTTAGTCTCGTAAAATCATGAGAACTCATAAATTCAATAAAAACCCTAATCAGGCTTTTTCATGAATACCTTCATGGCACAGCGTAAGTTTCTTTACAAGAAATCGTAATGTCATAAAAATTCAGTTATTACAATCTACCCCTCTTAAAAATTTTCGTCCTCGAAAATTAGAACAAACTGGGGTAGTTCTTTTTCATCTCATCTTCCAATTCCCAGGTTGCTTTTTCAACCTTGTGGTTTCGCCATAATACTTTAACCATGTGAATGGTTTTATTTCTTAGGACCTTCTCCTCCCGATCCAGAATTCGGACTGGCTTTTCTTCGTACGTTAAGTCCGTTTGAACTTCAACTGGTTCTTGACTAAGTACATGCGACAGATCTGGTACATACTTCTTTAGCATTGAGACATGAAAAACATCGTGCATCGCAGCTAATTCTGGCGGTAAAGCAAGCCTGTAGGCTACTTTCCCAATCCTTTCAAGGATTTCAAACGGTCATGTATACCTTGGACTGAGCTTCCCCTTTTTGCCAAATCTCATTACCCCTTTCATAGGAGCAATCTTAATGAACACGGCATCTCCAACTTGGAATTCCAAGGGCCTCCTACGTTTATCAGCATAACTTTTCTGTCTGCTAAAAGCTATGTCGAGCCTCTGCTTAATCTTCTTGATATCTTCAGAGGTCTTCTTGATGAAGTATGTTGTTTGCAGCTGCTTCTGTCCAACTTCTTGCCAGTGGATAGAAGATCGACATTTCCTTTCATATAGTGCTTCAAATGAAGCTATACCAATCGAAGCGTGATAACTGTTGTTGTAGGAAAACTCGATCATCGGCAGCTTCTGATCCCAATTCCCCTTGAAATCCAGAACACATGATCTCAACATATCTTCCAGTATCTGGATGGTTCGTTCCGACTGACCATACTGAACTTCAATTTTGACCCTATGGCATTGTGAACACTGGTCCAAAATCGAGAGGTGAAACGTCCATCACGATCCGAAATGATCAATTTTGGCACTCCATGCAGCCTAACAATCTGAGATACGTAGACTTCAGCCAATTTTTCTACTGAAAATGTGGCTTTGATCGCAATGAAGTGGGTTGATTTGGTCAATCTATCCACAACAACCCAAATCATGTCATTTCCACTTGTCGTTCTGGGTAGTCCTACTACGAAATCCATAGTAGTTTACTCCCATTTCCATTCAGGAAGCTCTATTTTCTGCAATTCTCCTCCAGGATGTCGGTGTTCAGCCTTAACTTTCTGACAAGTTAGGAACTTTGACACGTACTCTGCTACTTCATTCTTCATATTTGGCCACCAAAAATTCTCTCGGAGGTCCTTGTACATCTTGGAAGCTCCTGGATGTACCGAATATGGCGTCTTATGTGCCTCTGACATTATCTGATCCTTCAAAAATTCAAAGTCGGGAACACATATCCTTTCCTTGAAATAAATAACACCATCGGCAGAGGTCTTAAACTCCTTGTTCTTTCCGCCAAAAAGTTGTGCATTTAGCAAAAAGGAATCCTTTCCTTGATGCGTCTTGATGGATTGCAGCAGATTGGACTGAAGGGTCAGAGAAGATAATCTTCCGGTTATCATTTCCAGGTTGAACTCAGAAATCTCCCTTTGTAGTGGCTTCGAAAACCCTTCAATAGACATCAGCATGCCTATGGATTTCCTACTTAAGGCGTCTGCTACCCTGTTTGCCTTTCCAGGGTGGTAAAGGATCTCACAATCGTAGTCCTTTACAAGTTCTAGCCATCTACGCTGTCTCATGTTGAGCTCTTTCTGAGTAAAAATATACTTGAGGCTTTGGTGATCGGTGTAGATTTCGCACTTGTTCCCATACAAATAGTGTCTCCAGATCTTGAGTGCGAAAACTACCGCCGCCAGCTCCAAATCGTGCGTAGGATAATTCCGTTCGTGATTCTTTAATTGTCGTGACGCATAGGCTACTACCTTCCCATTTTGCATCAAGACAGCTCCTAATCCGCTTTTAGAAGCTTCATTGTAAATCACGAAATTTCCTGCATCTACATCAGCACTGACGCACTTGTCAGCTTTTTCTTGAGCTCTTAGAAGTTCTCCTCGCACTTCTAGGTCCATTCATACTTTTCACCCTTTCGAGTAAGGGCTGTGAATGGTGCAGCAATCTTAGAAAACCCCTCGACAAATCATCGGTAGTATCCGGCTAACCCAAGAAAACTCCTTATTTCCGTGACATTCTTGGGTACCGGCCATGTGCTAACCGCCTCCACCTTCGCAGGGTCTACGAATATTCCTTCTTTTAACACCACATGACCCAAGAAATGGACTTTCTCCAGTCAAAATTCACATTTTGTGAATTTAGCATAAAGCTGATTCCTTCTCAATGTTTCCATCACCAACCTAAGGTGATGCTCGTGTTCTTCCTTGGACCTTGAATAAATCAAAATGTCGTCAATAAAGACAATGACGAACTTGTCCAGATATTCCTTGAACACTCGGTTCATAAAGTCCATAAAAGCAGCTGGGACGTTGGTTAATCCAAAGGGCATGATCAAAAACTCATAGTGCCTATATCGTGTTTGAAAAGCCGTCTTGGAGATATCTGCCTCCTTAATCCTGAGCTGATGATATCCTGATCGTAGATCGACTTTTGAAAACACAACTGCTCCTCGGAGTTGATCGAAAAGATCGTCAATCCTAGGAAGAGGGTACTTATTCTTGATTGTAATCTTGTTCAGCTCACGGTAATCGATGCACATACGTAATGATCTATCCTTCTTTTTGACGAACAAAACGGGCTCTCCCCACGGAGAGTGACTTTGTCGGATGAATCCTTTGTCAAGCAGTTCTTGTAACTGCACTTGAAGCTCTCTAAGCTCAGCCGGTGCCATACGGTAAGGCGCTTTCGATATTGGTGCAGCTCCAGGCAGCAACTTGATCTTAAAAGAAATTTCTCTTTCTGGCGGAAGTCCTGGTAAATCCTTCGGAAAAATATCCACATATTCCTTAATAATGGGAATATCTTCCGATGTCAGCTCCATTTCTTGATCATTGTCCACCATGTTAGCTAAATATCCTTGACAACCATTAGCTAACATTTTCCAAGCCTTTATTGCCGAAACTAGTCGGGTTGCTGAGCTCCGAGACTGTCCGTAGAAGTTGAATCTTCTTCGCCGTAAGGGTTGAACGTCATGCATCGCTTCCGACAGTCAATCTTGGCGTTGTATTTACCCAAAAAGTGCATTCCTAAGATCACATCGAAATCCTGAAGCTTGATTGCGATGAGATCTACATATAATTCTCTGCCACAAATTACTACGGATGTATTTCGCATCCAAAAATTGGATCACAAAATTTCTCCGGATGGCAGAGAGGTTTTGAACGGTTGTTCTAGATTATCCACACCTCTTCCTATCTTCTGGGCGAACTCCAACGATATAAACGAGCGAGTGGCACCAGAATCAAACAAGGCAATTGCATCATAGGTGGCGATAGAAATCTGACCTGTCACCACATGCGAAGTCCCGGCTTCTGCATCTCCCTTGGTGTAGCATAGATT